>DWQX01001852.1:0-24990 GCA_018245475.1 Pharmacophagus antenor | reverse complement strand
CCCCCCCCCCCACCCCCCCGCCCCCCCCCCCCCCCCCCCCCCCCCCCGCCCCCCCCCCACGGGGAATACCGTCCCAGGTAAATATCACGTTTCGCCTACCCTTATCACATGCCAAACGTAACAGGAGCTCAGATAACAAAGACTTTTCTACGTTCCTCGTAAATTCAGGAAGTTAATGGGTGGAAAGGGTTTCAAACTTGTATCGACAAAGATTATAGTTTAACAACGAATAAGCCATGTATGATTTGATTTCTAAAATCACGTACGGAAATTGTGGTAAAACACATTTTTTCAAACATACATTCAAATTTATAGTCTTAATGGTCGTTTGGATGGCTTTAATCATTAATAAAAATTATGAAGAAGTTATTACATCTCTCAACTAGATAGTAACATTTTAATTCCCTCGCATCTTCGACTTTTTATACTTTAACTGCACTGGAGAATTCCTTACGGCTTATTTACTCCAACACTTTTATCCAGTCTTAAAAAAAATGTTAGTATTATCAATATTTTAATATTTATTCTTTTATAAATAAAAAAATAAAAATAATAATATGTGATCTGACGATTATAATCATCGAATCCAATAACTTCAAACACTGGAAAGCACTCCGGATTTGTCATATGTAGCTATGTTAGTATGGTCTTGAAATAAAACTTGTTAGTGAGATACAAGGTGATACGAAAAACCAATAAAGGTTAATACTTTATAAATCCTTGAGAACATTGCCGGCATTAGGTTCCACAAAAGAGCTGTTCACCGTGAAATATTAGAGGATCGGGTCGCTCGGTGTAATGCCGTCGAAAGCCAATTTTTTATAGTGAAAATTACATTCGAGACAATCCAATATCGCGTTTTTTGCACTCTTCTCTTTCTCATCATGTCGCACGCTCTTTGAAAAACAAGTGATAAGATTTTAGAAGCTTTCATAAATTTTGGATGTACCAGGAACATTTTTATTTTTCCTACAGTTACATTGATTTAAGAATATGGAGAAAAATTAGTAATGTAACAATAAATTGCGTGTTTTGTGTACCGTAGACTATAATATGATAATTTTAGTGCACTGACAATACGTCTACCAAGTTCCATTACTTGTCAATATTCTGTATAAAATCTACCTGTGATTCACGAAATGATTCCGAGTTTAATAAGCAAGGAAGCATGACCGAGTTAATAGTTTTAGTTTAATAAAAATTCTTTGTATAATAAAAGAAAAGTTGTAGACGTGTATCCGCCATTTCTGCTGAAACAGTCTAGCATAGTATAATTTAAATAGAAACTATTAACGTTTGTTAATAACTGTGGAGAATATGCAGTGAAAACATGTATTTTTTAAAATTAAAAGATATATCGTTACCGTTGGTATTCTTAAAACGTTTTTGTAATATTTTATAGCGCTGTCGCTCCGGGGCCATGGCATCGTTTCCCCGGGGCGATGTTTTCCAGGACATTTATCCTTTTCGCTGGCAACCCTCCGCGCAGTTTACATAACGCGCCGCTCATTTCAAACTAGCGTCACGTGACAATAAGCTTTTTCATGTACTGCCGGGAACGCCAGCTGTAACCGGAATATCGGTCATTTGTACTAGAGATAGGTAATCAGTGATTGTTAATAGTAAATGCTGTAAAATTTCGCCCCATATAAGCGTAAGTTCTAATCATTCTTTTTTTTATTAAAAACCCATAGCATATTATACCGCTGCGGAAACAGCGAATGAAATCACCGTCTCCCTTACTCTTCGACACTACGGGAACGATTTAGCACACTACCGTATTAGGTTCGATCCTTCTTAGCTCGAGTTCCCTGCGAACAAAAACATACCTATGTTTTTGTTCGCAGGGAACTCACAACAGAAAACCGACGTGTTCCAAAAACAACAGTTTCCGCCAACCCTAAAGTGGTCAGCGTGGTGATATGGGCTTCACTGTTTCACTAAGAAAGTAGCGGGTTCCGGCAGACGGAATAAAATCGAAATGCTATGTTTGTATTCATGTCCAAACTTGTGTAGTCTAAATAATATGGTAGTGGTAAGAGAGAAGGTTTAAAAAACTGACCGGTTAAAATAGTCCTAAAATTCAAAATTTTAGTGAAGCATTTCGTAGTAATATAATTAGTAAGCTTCTCCTTAAAAAATCGACATATAAAATTAATTCTGTTCTCATTTCTAGAAATAAATTGTTGACCAAAACGAAACGCTAAAATTTAAATGCTGAAATACTGTAAGCGGGATTATGCACATTAAACACTGTCCTTGGTATACAATTGAAGGTGCACTCCATTTTGGGTTACATTGGAATGGAATAAGATTCATTTTGGATCACTTGTTGCATTCGCTTTGTGGGAAGTCGCAAAATGGTAAAAAAGCTTTATCTACGAGATAACGTTACAAATGCCGACTGTAAAATAAACTTTGCGATGAATGTTGTTGTGTTGGCTGTTAACCGAGCAATTGGGAGTCCCGACAGTGCGCTATAGATTCTGTGTATTTAAATAAAAAAGTAAATTATTATATAAGCACAACTATTTTAGACGTACAAAAAAATTGTATATAAATTTTCTTAGAATTTATATGTATGTAAAATTTCTTAGAAGTACATTACTTCTATAGTGATTTTTCTTGAAATTAGGTAAGACATTTTTACAATATCAGAAAAGTTATATCAAAAATTAGAAACAAATAAAGTCAAATGTTAAATAAAGCGAGCGTCATCTCATTCTAATACTGTAGACTAGACAGGAAAGGGATATATTTTCCACAATAACGTCGGCATATTTAACATGTATATATTCCATGCTGTTGTAACACCATTGCAGTTTAGGTATACACGCACAATTTAATGCGTTTACATGGAAACTTGTATTACGCCGAAACTAATTAATATTCCTTCAACAACAGCCCATATAAACCATATAAGTGTCTGCGTTCCTCTTATTGCCGGCTTTATATTCGCAATGCATTGTGAAATTGCGATGCCTATATATTACGAATAAAGTAAACGATCTGATATGGTGATCAATTGAAACTTCTTTTTGAAGAAGTATATTATAATGTATACTGCGCTTGTGTCGCTGCATCTGCAGATATAAATAATTAAATGAATGAATGAATTTGCTTTCAAAATGACGAAAAGAGAATGAGAATAATGATAATTACAGGCAGATTAATGAGAAAATTATAGAATAGATGATTATATTAATATTGAAACTGTGTATGTATTTACTAAACCTTTTTCAACCTGGAAATTCGTTGAAGAAAAAAATTTCTTTCTTAATAATGACGACAATTGTTATAACAAAACAAATTTTGGTGTTATCTTAATCTACATCGTAAAATTGTGTTTTTTGTGTAGCGGAGAAGAAAGATATTTTGATATCTCCTGTTATTCTTGCAAAGAGCAAATTGGTTGACCCATCGCGCCCACTAAGATTGATCATTAATATCTTTGCCCTCGGTAGAGCCGAGAAATTGTTATTTCTATCATTCACGGCGAAAGAACCAGAAAGAGCGGCGGAAAGAAATTACGGGATTTAGTGTAGCAATAAACTGTGTGTGTTTTTTTTTCTACTGTTTTTATAGAACGTCGTTTTATTGTAACAATAGAGAAATGTCATAGAATTGTTGAGTGAGAAAAAATGTATTCTGTATGTGATGATTTTATATCCGCGTGTTTATCATACAGCATGATTATTGTTACAATTGTAAAGCAAAACAACATATAATGGCAGAAATGCTGCTGTTACATTATACGAATCAATAATTTAGCAGCAATTACTATGCGATTTTTAATATCGCTAATCGTTTAGAAAATATATTCTATTCAGACCGTGGCAATCAGTTAAATGGGATTTCTTGGATTTCCTTCGTATCGCACGGTTATTGTTCTAGATGTCGTCTATTAAACACACTATTTTTTTCTACGGACGCAAAAGCTCATCCTAGTTAATCAACACAAAACTCTAAAAACTGGGTTACTAAAATTTTGAATGTGACTGAATGCCAAACCGGTAAGGTGAAACCTTAATTCATAATTTCCTTTTGGCAAAGTTCCGAGCAACGAACAGAATGCGTAGCGCATTGCCCTAGGAATTACCGAACACTGGCAGCCTACTTGGCGGATATCCTCTCAATGTTGCTGCAATGCACACATATCGCCCGGCCTATGTGTAACTCTGTTTACATTGCAATTATACAAAGTTAAATATAATTTTAACGCAATATATAATGCGGGTAGCTCAATACAGATTGTTGGGGAGATATTTGGAGGAGAGCTGAAAATGTGTGCGTTGAACGTTCACTAAGTGTGAGTTTCCATGACGGAATACGTCGTGGGGAATCCCTAATATTTCAAGATCTACACCTTTCGAAGGTAAACACATTACTAGCGTAGTAAATTATGTCCTTAAATTTTTTTTAAATAGTAGGTTGATGTGTCTTAACTTTTTTTTCTTTTGTTTATGTGGTCATAACGTTTATTACAAACATATTTTCTTACTTGCGGACAAGGCGCCGAGACGTACGGAATTTTCGTCCGATCGTAAATGATATGATTTGTTTATAACATACGTTCATAATGACAGTATAGCACAATCAGCTGCTATCTACACAGTACCACGGTCTGGTCGTCACACCCAAGCAAAATAGTCAACCTCAATAACCTCCAACACTGCCAATCACTTAGCTTTTTCAGTTTTCCCATTTTCATTGTGTACATTTACATGTTACACTTTAAATAGTGTAGTTATGTAATCAAAAAATTTTTTTTTAAATCTAATTAGTCTACGAATATGTTTGCATCTTCAGATGATTTGAAGATAACCCTAATATTATTAGCAATGGTGAGAGGTATAATGCAATCTCCAGATCATTAGCTTATTGATAATTAATCAGAAGATTTGAACAGTTAATGTGTAATTTATTAAAGTACCTAACGAACGTAATTATAATTAAGTCACGACGTAGCCTCCATTTGGTTTTATGACGTCGTGGAAAATAGCGTCTCGAAACCGCTGAGAGCATTAAGTTTAGTGTTTCTCGTTAAAATGTAACGGAATATACTTACGCTCCTCCCCCTCGCAGTTACTTAGTTGATATCTTGTGTGCTAGTTAAACACGCAGTCATTTTATCTAGCTTTTAATTATCTATCGAAGATGAAGGTTAAGCCCCGCTAAATGGAAAACTTGTTGAAATCATCTGTGCCTTCCAATGTACCGCGTATCATAATAGTTTTATTTAGTGAGTAAATAAGCATGTACATCTTATTACTAATGAAAAAGGCCTTTAATTTTTTTTTTAATCCGATCATTTAAAAACTATTTAAATGCCCATTTCCAGAAGACCTCTAAGTCACGTTAAAATAAATTAGCTGTGTTGTAGGAACAACTTCCTATCAAATGATTTGGAAACTGGAAACCTTCACTGTCTTCAAACTCAGTTCAAACTTTTGACTCTGTAATCATGTTCGCCTTCGAGTAAATGCCAGCGAAAAGCCACAAGCAAAAGTTAGCCCTTTCGTTTAATTCTAAATGTAAACGTAATTAAAAAAGTTTGATTCGAAAGAGTCTCAAGTAATGTAATAACAGTTTCCCATTAAAGCTGCGATTCCGACAGGATGTTTACGTTGAAACTCTTTAACAAAGTCTTTCGTTTATTACCGGAACACAACACAATATACTATCTCTAACCCGTATTTTTTTCGGATCGTATTAGTATCGAACGTTTTTGACAATGCAGTAACCTGGCATACGGTTCCACGAACTTTAAACAAAATTGTGCCAACTCCTATCTGTAAAATATATTTTTTTTTACGTTTTAGGAGTCGAAACTTAACAAACAAATGTAAATCACACTTCTTTCTTCTTTTCATAAATCTTTACTTGATGGGTGTAATCTTTTATTTACCTCGTCTTTTTGTTACGGTCTAATTTGTTTCAGTTAGTCAAAGACAAATCACTATTCAAAATAAAATTACTATTAAAAAAAAAACCGCAGCTCGCATCATATTCGCAAGGAGAAACTTCCACAGTTAGTAATCTATGAAAGTCTGCAACGTCCAAAGCCTATATTCAGTTTGAGAACTTTTATATTGGAAGCGGGTAACTTCACAAGTACCTTTTTTTTTGCTCGTCGAGTGCGCTTTGTCGTCTAGAAGGGCTTACCAAGTGCGCCTGATAGTTTGTATATATCTTCTTCCAAGAATTTTTTTCGACTTTCGTGTAATTTTTCCATACGACTCTATATCATTTATAGTTATATTGATATCGTGGAAATTAATTAACGTTTACATTACTATAACATCCAGTTATATAAATTATCAAAAGTTTATGCTGGGCGTTGTGTTAGCACCGATTAATATTTAGTTGGAGTTTATGTATAAATACAACATTATATTTTATTTTAATTTTTATCGCCGGCTTTATAATTTTTGGTTTATGTTATTAGTATTTAATTTTTTTCAACAAAAAATTTATCAATGATGACGATTTGTAGCAAAGTTTGGCCCCGTATCTGGGGTAGATTATTAGGTGTCTAGGGTAGATATCAAAGTTTATATCATGGATTAGTAAAAAACTAAACATATAAAATTTCGGTAGTCTTGACTGGAGGTTATATGTGTAACTTCACCGCGAAGTCTATTAATTATGTAAGTTATTTATTCTTCGACAATTTATATGATTTCTAATTACCAAGCAGGAAATTTTTGTAATATTTTTGTAAAGATACTATAATTACTTAGTTTGCAACAAGAAATACTATAAAAAGATATTTTATTTATATGAAGTTATATTGATACTGTTGCTTTAGTATTATCTTGTGTTAATTGTGTAAAATTATGTGATTAGGTCTTTTTTCTATTACTATAATATACAAAATATTTTGAAAGATATAAAGTTCTTAAACTGACAAACCATATTATCATAGTTTATCACAAAGAAAAAGTCTTAGCAAATTTGTATAAAAACTGTACTTATTATTTATCATTTTCTTTAATGTTTCCCTCCAATGAATGATTACAAAGAATCTTGTTGGGACAGACTGTCAGTTTTGTTTCCTCTCGCATTTTTCTTCGTTGCGAAATGGAGCCGAGGGTCATCGCTCGCACCGCAATAATATTTTCTCGACGTAGGGAAATATCGTTCAAATAATTTTGAATTTTATTGTGTTCGATGTGGCTGCGGGCGCGCGATCCGTTGAGCACAGATAAAGCGCGAGTGTTTGTAGGGAAGTGTGTGGGCGGCTGGATGTGGGACGTTAAGCAAGCGATAGCGTATGTAACACTGTCACAACTAGTATTATCATGCCATATGGTTATAGCGATACTACACAAAAAAGTATTAATTGTTATTAAAAACAAGCTCATTCGGTTAATGCATGATCTCAAGCGATTGAACAAAACGTGCGTTGACTAAGTGCAAATAGTTCCTCTCCGCGAGAACCAAATACATAAGCTTTGGATGTAGTAGCATTGAGATACACGTCTTCATAACTAAATATATGTTACCATACATAGGTCACCATGTAAAGCTGAAGCTTATCTATAATATTTATCAAATTATACCTAACGATCAATAGACTCGAAACAGAAAACAAAATCTCAACATTAGTAGTTATTTTCCCCAGCAATATAAATTGGTAACCTCTACCATTTATTGTTATATAAAGTGAATCCGCAGAGGTTAACCTGAGAACCAACGGTTAGAACACACCAATAGTTGTTTTTGTGTAATGTAGAAATTCGTGTTGCAGTGCCACCTGGCAGTAAGTAGTAACAAGGTGGGAAATTAAAAATAAATTATAATGCACTTTCATCGTTACAGATTTACAATTATAAAATAGCAAGGCAACAACAACAGACTCAGCGCACTGGGTAACAAGAACTTTCAGATAACACGAAACCGCTTTACTTTTCAGGAACGTTAACTTCCACTACCGAGCTTGCGGAAGACTACCTCGGGCTCGCATCGGCTTGAATATGAAACGTCACGAAGTCACTGCATAATTCGTTTATTAAACACCACAGAGGAAGACAAACTACTGTTGTAAACGTTTCACTACTTGTTTTGTTAATAGCGTGTTTTTGTAACGCCACAATATGTTATTTAACTTTCCGCTTTCGTATACACTCGTTGCATAAATATTGAATAGTTTTCAACAGCGTTTGTCCATTACAGGCTGTTCGATCATCGTTGCAGCTATAAAAAGCAACTAAAACCTTAGTGCTGTATCGATTTTCTTCGCCCTGTGGGTCTGAAATGGAATACGGTTTTTTAACATCCCATAGTTTTCTTCCTTTTACACCTTTCAGTTGCGCTTTAACAGTAATATTAATTTTTAAGCTCATTTTTGCAATGAACCAGTCATCTTATTATTTTATTATTTCGTTGAAACTTATAACACTATTGCTTTCAATGATATGATTTTTCAGCTCTTTCAGTGTATCAGAATGACTTTCCAATGACTATCCCTACTTTTGCAAGTCATTTCAGAGCTTCGCTGTTATAGATAGAATAGAATAGTCTTTATTGCATAACGAAAATATATAAGACAAAAAATACACATGAAACAAAATAAAAGAAAGCAAGTGTAACAAATAGAGCGAAGTAAAAAGAGATAGATACCGAGTTATGTTTGAGAAAACTAAACCTATTCTTACTTATTTTAATAATATAATTTTAAAATGAAAAGTTATAGTATTTGCTTATATATAAATATCTAAAAGTAATATGGACAAATATCGAGATTGTTTTTCAGTTTCATTTCAATCTCTTACTTTACATAGACACTATTTTCAAACACCTTGTTCATTTCTTTAAACTGAGAAACGAGTAATACGTAGTACTACTTGCGACCAGTGCCGATTCATTCCTTTAAAAATTAATGATTGAATATCGAAATAACATAAAAAAGAGAGGTATATAAAATTCTCAAAAGATTCCACATTCGCTATCGTCTCTCCTAAAAGAATGTATCGAGCGAGGGAAAGAAGTGAGTCAAGTTTTTTGCTTGCATAACACGCGTTCCCTTTAATCCGTTAATACTTCAAAGCCTTTACATATTCTATTCAAATTTTGTGTTCGTAGATACATACGTGTTCTAGGAATATTAGCGCTGTTTAAAATTGTGAAAAATATTAGTTTTAAGATTTTATTTATTAACCTAACGAATTTGCAAGACGTTTTTCGTTTAGTGGCAAAGGAAACGCCTGCTCATAACAATGTAATGCTAGTTAGGATGTTCATACAGCATTATACAACGCTCACGTTGCGACATGAGATGTTAAACATATATCATTTTATTAATATTTTATTAAAAACGTACTTTAATCCTTTCAAACTTCCGGGTACACCGTATGTATCGGTAATTGTTTTACCAGACTAAACTTTTTTCATCAGGTTTTATTTAGTTTTCATTGATACCGCGTAGACCTATAGTAACCCAGCAAAAACTTAAAAGAATATTTATTGTCATTTTCTAATATAAAATATACCTTTGACCTATAATATCATAAAATAGTTTTAAAATATTTTTTGTCTTTTCCAATTAAAAATAGTTTTGAGAGGGTTGATGCGGAACACAATAACGCTCGCAGTTAATGGTAACGGAATGGACGCAACCAATGACATATCCAGACGGTGTTTAGCAAAAGAGACCTACAACCATCAGTAAAATAAAAATAACATACAGCAATTTCATTACTTTTCTTTCACGTATTATTATTTTAAATGAAAAATAATATATTAACGTGGTAAACATTGACTGGAATTTTAAAAAATTTATTATATGTATAATGAAATGAAAATGCACTTATTTTTTTTTACATCAATTTAATATTCGTAACCATTATGGACATAGAAAGAAGACTAAACAATTTTATCCAAAGTGAAACACCCTTAGCGTTTATGCGAGCTTTTAAATATTTCGGCCAATCGTCCATATATCTTCACAGGACTTATAACCAGACTAGGTATACCTTTTTGTAATGCGATAATGTAAATAACTTGACGTATACGTTTTAATTGGCCGGATTATATTTGATAACTACGGCACGATTGGGACAATGCGCACCCAGGGCGAGGTATTGCCCGGTACGATTGTTTGATAACTTTATCTACCCATCGATCGTCGCCATTGTGCTGTCCGCTTCAATATTTTAGTTGAGCTGCCATTGGATTGTGCACAAGTAAATTCAATTGCACGCTTTCGAACGAACCCTTTCGATGCTGTTCTTTGAGCGTTTTAAATTTCGAAATAGTTTGAAATGAGACTCATTTGCATTTAATAACTATATATTCTCGTCAGAAAATTTTGTGTAGAATTATAGTCGTTTTTTTTAATTTTTAATGTTATTTATAAAAACATACATTTAACTTTTTATATTTTATTGTATTTAATTTTTTCACGATAATTATATTCACGATATAATTTTTATTTAAAAACATAACGCTGACAGTACGGTACAACAGCTGCTGGATTATTTCCTAATACCGTCTCATCCAATTATTTTCGTATTATTGAGACCAGAACCCAATTAATGAATAAGACCTCTAATAACTCAGTTCTATGGGATACTTTTGTTAATTAAACTGTAAATCGAAATAAACCTTTCAATTAATTCACGAGTATTTATTTTAGTGATTCTCAAAGTTTATAAAAGTATGGTATTAATTTACATTTCCTTTAGGTAAAAAACAAATATTCACAAAAAATTCATATTTAGGATTTTGAGTATTTTTTCTTATATCTGTTTAGTTTTAACACTTTTATTTTAATTACAACACTTTATAAAATTGATAGCAACTTACAATCTGTGTTACGGGCATTTTTCAATGAGCAGATAGTTTTTCTAGAAATAATTGTGTTGGAGATTAATTCATTAGTGATGTTTTTCCGTAAACACAATTTCTCCGTTTTCAAGAAAAGTCTATATCATGCAGACACTATGTAAAACTGCTACTTTTTTGTTATCGTTGTCGTCATCAGTCATTATCACCTGTAGCGATCGGCAGTCAGGTTTATCTTTAATCTCTTACGTCATGATCTACTTTATATACCTTACTAGTTGATACGGCGAACTTTGTACCGCCTAACAGTCAACAAATGTCATTTTATCTTTTCACTGAATTCAATTTGTTAAATGGTGTACCACTCTTAATTTACTAATAGTTTCTCATACGTTCATAAAATTTTAAATTGAATGTTTTGTGATAGCGTCATGTCATCTAGTGGTCATTTTTAACAAAGTAAACTTAAACAAAGGCTTACTTTATTTTTCTGTTACATAAAATAACCCAAATTAAATCTAAAGATAGTATTTTTAATATTATTACTACTTTTGAGATAATTCAATTTGAGAAACATTTTTACTCACTATCCCGCAAGAAGGCTTCATTCTTCCGGGATAATAAGTACCCTAAATGCTATTTCATAAAACTAGTGACCTACTTGCCAAGAATTATGAAAATGAGTTCAGTAGTTTTTTCGTGTGTGACGATCAAAAGAAGAATGACATGTCGACAGAAAAAAATATTCCATGTCCAGATTCGGTTCAATTAGTTTTTCAATTAATTATAGTTTATAGCAAACAAAAATGGACGCGCGAGTATGAATTGAAAGAATAGATTTCTATTTAAATAAACGAAATAAGAAATTCTCGTATAAAATTTTGTAACGGAGCAATGAAGATATAAAACCGCTTTCATAATATTAAAATACAATGTAACGTATTAATAGCGATAGTAAAGTGATACAAAGTTAGACGGAAAACCGAGTTGCCCGTCGTACGGGGCCCTTAGTATACTCTCAACCCGGGTGAACTCCGCCACTCGGTTACTTATTAAATTCATACTCGATGGAACGCAAGCGGCTCCCTACTTTGTACAACATTAATTTTGTATTTGCATAATCTATAGTGCATGCGTTAGTAATATCCGACTTTCAATTAGTGTAGTTGAAATAAATTATTGCTGCGTAGTAGCGTACTAAATGAAATGTTTAATTTATAATAAAAAAATTCCATGTACACTAGATTTGCTTTAAATCGAAAAGATAAAGTCTTAAAATAATGACTAAAAGGCTCCCCCTGAGTTTCTTGCCTGTTTCTTCACGAGAGAGCTCATGCCTATGGAACAGGTGTTAAAAATCATTTGATCGTTCAAAAGACTCTGTAAAGCTTTAATTGAATGAGAAATACTTTAAATTTGATTTTGAATTGTTGACCTACTGATGGATTTTATATTTACAATATTTAGTCGCATATTTTGGCTTCACCATGCGCGTAGTAAATAAGTCGTAAATGTATTAATTAAATTATTTATAGATTATTCCAAAGAGAAAAATTATATCTACAACAAAATTATCTAGGATCTCTGTATAAATAATTATAACACAAACAGTTTGCATCTCTAATCATTACATTTCATTTAATTGTACTTCGATTCTACCGTCTCTTAGCGAAATTTATCCATGTTTAAAAGAGAAATATATGTTTATATAGAGATACACTATATTTTTACTTAAATGGGGAGTGTGTAAAATTATCCAGCCATGTATCACGTGGGCGGAACGGAACCCGAAATAAAAAATGGCTAAATCTCACAGATCACAGAGATTTTATAAGGGTGTGGTTGTGACAAATGTTATTGGGGAAGTGGTTCCTGTTTACCACGGAAATCACGTAAAAATTATGCGATATTTTGTTACATACCCTACTAAAAAATAAAAGGTTTCCCTAAAATGAATTATAAAATAATGAAAACTATACAGCTATTCACAAGTTTCATGCATAACGCATATTAATTCTCTCACATTTATGACTATGACTGCCCGAACACAGCAATGCAGTTATGGCGGCAGATTGACATTAAGGTTGGTGACTACACCTGTGGCCCGGAAATCGAATTCAGGATCTCTAAGTTACAAGAATAGTGGAAAACCACTGTGCCACGTAAGCTATAGAAAATACTCTCTTCTTATATACTATACTTTCGTGTCGAAAAACAAAATCGCAATATGAATTAATAATAACTTTGGGACAATTATAAACTTCAGTGTTTTACGCAAATATCCAAATAACTACACCACTAAACGGTTTTATCAGATTAAATTTCTAATCTTAAGAATTACTGTTGTAGGTATCAAATATCAATTCAATTGCAGTCTCTTTCAACGCTGAAATAATTATAGCAAAATGTTAATTACGTATTGTTGTTAGTATCAAATAATTCCTCTAATCTGATTGAATTTCAAATATAATATGCAACAGATTTGTTTCACTTTTATCCATTATTTATTTTGTATATTTTGGTAGATAAAACCGTTTATTTTTACATTCAGTAACACATTAAAAATACAATAGCAACAAGTGTATATCAAAACCAACATCCACCGGAAAAACATAGAAAAAGAATAAAAAAATATAGTAAAAGTATAATTTTTTATTCTTCATTTATTGTGGGTACTGCTTTGGGCACAAAATGGCTGTAGCTCAGTGCAAATGTTGTCGCAAAGCTAACAACGCACTTGAGTTTTTAGTTGTCAACTAATTTAGGTATAATTTTCATAATCACGTTTACATATCTCCGGTTCTTATTTATTTCATTATGTTCTTATTTTTAAAATTACTCTTAATTATTACTTTTGTCCGGCAATGAATTAAAAGTAATTTGAAATATCGCGAAATCTCGTATCCAGCCTCTCTTGAAAGCTAATCAGGCGTAACGATGCACGATTAATAAGGAATTGTGAATCTTATTTGCTATTGCAAAAGGCTTATAAACATTTAACTCTTTTTATTCGCAGTCATACAATGTATGGCAAGATTAAGGGACTGTAATTAATGATCAATTAAATTAAGTTAATGATTGTCTGCTGCATCAAGTGTGGCCGCAATTTTTAAATGCACGTTAAAATTGAGAATTTCATAATTTAAGAGTTCACTCGTAATTAAATCGCGATTGATCAAAAATCGTTTCAACTTATATACGTGAAATAATAATATATATTCTTATTTTTTGCGTGAGCCAACAAGAATAAACAAGTTAGTTGTTATAATTTTTCCACCAGTGCGTTGGAAGCTAATACCTCTCTTATACTGACCATATAATATTTTATCTATTATTTATTTTCTGACGGCAATAGTAATAAAAGATGCTAGCCGTTGCTACACTACTTCAAGCGGTGCCTCTACCCAAAGACAATGTTATGGTAGAGACCATCAAAAATTATGTAATATGATTGTCCTCGTTTTAAGTAAGTATAATCCTGTAGTGTAAGATGCATTGAAAAAGGAATCATGTTTGCATCACAGAGAAAAGAAATCAAAAAAATTAACTTTACTTAAACTATCAATAATTTAATACCTAAAAATTTCTGCACAAAAATGATTCTAATTCAAAATGAATATCACACAATCTACTATGCAATCGCTTTGCATTTATGTGGAATTCCATTGAAATTTATTGCATAAGTCTTACAGCGGGCATTACATAAAACTTTTACGTTGACAGAAATAAAATAAACTCTTCTTTATGGTTGTTATATTAAGAGCCTATATCAACGATATATTTCACGTTTTCCATTACGGAATAATATTCCATATATCCTTATTTACATTAATAAATGTAAATTCAATGACGTTATGCAAATGAAGGCACGAAAAAATATCAGCAAACTTAATGGTTACAGTTTTCTTCGAAATATAAAAACTATTTGAGCCCTATTCAGCAAAGAGCATGGTTTAAAATCTTCTCGAATGTTCAAAACTTGTTCACTAACCGCTATTCACCTTTGACGCCTTCTTTTCTTTTCGGTACGCTTAGTTGTTAAATCTTCTAAGGAGCATTCCTTAATGACGTTCTTTACTGCGTTGGTGGTTTGGTAAAGTCTTTTTCTTGAAGTGCACACACCTAAGTTTAAGTCAGTTTCACCATAACATATATTTTCTCATGTATTGTTTTGACCTTACTTTTATAAAATGCTTTCGTGGTGGGTTACCGCTTGCCTTGTGATGAAGAGGTCCCTTGTCGGTTGCTCGGGTCACAAATCGATGTCGGTGGTGGTTTGGACGGTGATAGGGTTTTTTCAAATCCGTCTAGTTCGTTGCCACCTGTGATGTTAACTTGCCATCGTAAAAGTATTGCTGTGTTCTGGCACATATTTGAAATCCTGAGTTTTCTGGATATGTACGATTAACCACTTATAGTCTCATTGTCTCTAAAACCCATTCCTGATAAAAAAATTGTAAATTTTAATCGTGATCATTCTTGAAGCACAAAATATTACGTTAATTGATTATAAACATTATTTTACTAAGAAAATAATACAAGAACCATTACTTCAAACCTGACAATAGGAAGTCGATGAATGTTTTTCAATAGCGTTCCGAATACACAGAAATATAAAAAAATAGTGTATACTAAAAGCTCTATACGAAAACAATCCATTATCCAAGAAAGGTTTTCCTTTTTGATGCGAGGGATGTTGATAAAATAAGCAGCAGCCAATGTGAAAATCGACATGTGGTGTATGCGTAAAGCGGGCAAACGTATTTTGTTGTGCGCTTAGCAACGGTACTGGGTAAACGTAAGCAAAGAGAATTTATATTGCCTAAACGTGCTTAGGATATCTGTATGTACAAGGGAACAATTTGGGAAACATATATCCTGTTGGAAGGATAACTGTTTTATACAGGTTACAATTTAATATAGATGTTTGTTCTAGTGTACAATCTAAAATAAAATACTTGTACTTATTACACAATTTGTTATTATGTTAAACTATTTAGACTGCACAAATCGGTTTTGTACATGGAAATATAAGAAATGTCCACATTATACTGTAATGTTTATAAAAAAGTTTATTATACTTTATATGTACCTCTTTTTGCTTTATTTTAGAGTTACTTTTCTAATGACAAAAACCGTACCAGAAACGATTTTAATTTTTAACACTTTTTATTTACCATGAGTTATTTTTTGTTACAGCTGCTTCAGATGATAAATTTTTACGTTAGCACGCTAGTATAAATGTACATTTGTTTGAAATGAGTCAACTTAGATGAGAACAATGAGCTAAATTGATGTTGGCAGACATTTTAATTTGGTTTCTTCAACAATTGATATTGACTTCTGTAATACTATTGTATAACAAATTGAAAACAAATTAAAACTAAAGTTAAAAATACTCATTCTTTGTTTGTTTAAATATATTACACTCATTCTAGTACTAATCTATTATATGCACTTAAATTAATTTTTAATGTTTTGTTATTTATCCTGTAATGCCCGTATCTTTTTATCCTTGTAATATTTGTATTGATATAGTCTTGATCTTAGTCATTCCTGTTATTTTTAAGACAAACACCGATCGTGAATTCTAAGTATTAACAGATCTCTTTTTATATTTTACCTAATTAAACCTTACTATACCAACTAACAAGAGTACTTTAGTCAACTAGTTAAAAAATTTGTTAAAAGTATGAATTATATCTACTGTGTCTTTAAAGTAGACGTGAAGTGAAAACTTTAGTGTTGTAGCCCGCTAATCAAGTCAGACAAGAGGATGTCCTGGAAACTGACCGCTGGCGGCGCCCAGCCCGGAACGGCTTAATCGTTGTGGTTTGTAGTTTAATGCGATTTGTGGGTGGCATCGATAACGCAGAGCTTAGCGTAGTTCGGTCGGTAAACAAAACATAAATAAAATAAAACACAATTCGAAGACTACAAAGCTTATTTAAATTATCATTCAAAAAGTAATTGACTCAATTTGGTCTTCGCAGGTACTGTTTTCATATAGTCAAATTATTCTAACACCGGTTCCATATATATGGGCTCTCAAAGCCCACTTTTACGTTCCCAATGCTCGGACTACAGACATTCTCTCACAAGAAGACAGTCAAGGCCATATTTCCTTACGCTGGCCAAGTGTGGATTGCCTTTATGTACCGGTTAATTAAATAGTTATAATGTTTGCAATATATCACTCACTATATTAAATTGTCATTTATTTTTACAAATATATAACTATTATAAATTATACGTTAGAAGCTATCGTTGTGGTTATTCGAAACAAAAATAAACTTCTTGTATCTCAACGAGTAAAATTTCCCATAGCTGGAACCGTTAATGGTATGTTGATAAATTTAATACTCACTGTATTTCAATGCAGAAAGTTAAAAATAAAATTTTATCGAGAGCCTTTGTCGTAAACTTTCACCACGCACTATTAAATAGGTACTATGTGGTCAATGGCGGATATCTATCATGCCAGCCTTAAAACTTGGCTTTGCCCTATTGAAGCAATAATATGATCTAAAATTATAAATCATAATTGAACCTGAGTCGACGAATAAGATACGCAAAGACTTAACAATAAGATATTTAGTCGATTTGTATTTAGATTTACCCTAGAAACATGTTTGTCTAGTAGTATGACCTCTACGACATTTACAAGAATTAAAATTAAAAATAATATTTTTTCCTAGCTGCGCAGTAATATTTATGCTTTAAAGCACACGGTCCCAACGACTAAATAAGCATGAAAAATTAAACCCGTAATGACAAATACGTATTTATTGTGATTACTGACAGCATCATCAAAGCAAGGGTATTGACACAACATTAATCAAGCCAATCTATCATGAAAGAAATCAACTCATGGGCCAATCTTTCTGGTGCAATCGTTTCATAACTTCATATTGATACATGTCGTCTTATAAACGCTTATACTATATGTGCATAACTATCTGCACCGCATACGTGGTTCTTGCCAATAATTCATTTACATCTTGTTGCATCTTATTAACAAACCATCTTGATTCAAACAAATAAAAACACTTGTATCCTTTTAATTAAACTCACAAACTTTTTGAACAAAATCCACTACTCTCCTCCGTCCTAGTTCTCTCTCGTAATATATCATAACATGAGGCCGCTTCCCCATTTTTTAAAACCATTTGAACAACCATACTCATGCACAAAGTTCCAGAAAATCGATAATATCAGTGACTCAACCAATAACCACAATGAAAATATATAATTTGTTAATTTACCAAAACGATTGAAATAAAACTAACATAATTTAAAAACAAGGCAAAAATAAAAAATTGGTTATTAGTATATACTAATTGCGGCCATAAAAAATGGTTGAACGGTGGAAAAGTAGCTGTTGCTCTATTTAGGGATAAATTATTGCAAACGGTTTTTCTTTTTTTTGGACATAGATAATGGATAAAAAAATCATGCTATAGAATACAATGGAATGAAAACTTAAACATCATTATTATTATCAAATAATATTACAATATTAAAAAATTGTTATCAAATTTTTCAATGAAATACCAGGTTGATCAATACCGATTTATTAAAATCTACCCACACAACAAGCTATCAAAATTATGTCCAATTATCTGCAGATTCATACGTATTTCACTACAAAGCTTTGATTTTTTTAATGTTTGATTTTGAGACTGTAACGTTAGTGAAATCTAATATTCATATAATTTCTATCTTCTTTAGCGTATTCACGTTAATCGCACGGAAGATAAATTATGCTATAATGTGATTACATTGTAAATTGCATTTGTCTAATTTTTTTTTACTACGCTAAGATGTTAATAACATAATAACATGATTTACAAGTCAATATTTACAATTTAAATATTAAATTCAAAGTTGTATTCAATAAAAAATAGAAATAAAAGAAAACCTTATAGTTTTACATTATTAGTAACTATCAGCGAAGTAATTCCACAAATTTTTCTTGTAACGTGAAGGTCACGGGTTCTATTCCCAGGCAACAGATATAGTGAAATCTGGATATTGCTAGGGTTTTAGAACCCGCCTAGCTGTCACCCTCAATGTCAATCTGCCGTCATTACAGCATTGATATGTTCCGACAGTCATACATGTGAGAGCCAGAAATATTATGGGTGAACACGCTTCACCATCTTCGGCCACCTTGTCATTTGAACACATGTAAAATCGAGGTCAAATGTTAGCCCACATCCGATAAAACAAATAGTTTAATTTCTTTTCCTTAAATAAAGTCTCATTAAACGACGCGTTCTTTGCGTCTTAAATCTGAATACAATGCTACGTTGCCTCAGTGCTAAGGAACAATAGAAAGCTACTTATAAGTACGTGCTTTATGAATGTACTTGACCCAATTTTAGAAGGCTAAGGATGTAACTACTGCAAGATGAATTAAGTATGTACTACTTTTAATTTTTAATTGGATTTTGATTAATCATAAGTCACACTGGATTATAGAGGTTATTTAGTAATGACGTAAAGGTAACTATATACTTAGCTCTAGAGAATCTGAAAAGCAAATTTAAACTACTGATTCATATAACTTTTAAGTCCTAACTTAACACATTTTATTTCGCTTATTAGCTACAATTTCCATAGATCTGAAACTTATTGTTATATTTAGAACAATTGCGTTAGAGATAAAACGCTTAGTTAGCTCTCCCGACTTGCGTCGATCGGTAATTGGAATTGAATACTACACTATGCTCTTCGGTTTATGTCTCGTCAGTGTATGGCGGAAAGTTTAAATGCGTACGTAAAAAAAAATTGATTGAAATTGTTTTAATTTATTTATTTTTCTTTTTTGAAGTCTAGTTAGTTTAAAGAATTAGCAGAGTTAATACTGCTTAACGTTATTTATCATGATAACTGTGAACCGGATAAGGTACCGTAAATACGAACCTGTATGTTAACAACCTAACATTCGTATATCAATCAACATTTCTACGTGAGACTCGCGAGAAAAATCAGTAGAGATGAGTAAATTTTAGCGTTCATTTAAATAGTACCAATTCGGGCTGAGTCGCACCAAGTGAGATAAAAAATGAACGAGCGCTCGTTCTGAGGATTTCAGAAATTCTTGCCGCGATCCCTGCGCGTGTACTACAGCGATGCGCGGCAGGCGCCGAATGTCGCCACTTGGCGGACTCTCAATATTATATACTAGGAGTTCATAAAATATGGACCACTCCTTTCTTTAGCGGCTGCGGTCCATGCCTTCTTTGGGAATAATAAGAAAGACTCGATTATAAACAACCCGCGAGTAATTCCTCTGTTCGTAATACATATTTAAAAGAAAGGGTTGCGGCCAGAATATATAATAGTTGCTGTTCTTATTTCTTATTTAATATGTCTATACAAAAGAATATGTGTTAAGATCACTTTAAAGGTTTGTTTAATATTTAGCTAAAATTTTGGATATCAATCTTTGAAACCTTTCCTTCTATATACATTAATAGAAAAGGGTATATAGGCTTCTTCTAGTTTAGTGCGATTTACCATCATAGACTACAACTCTACTTACCATCAAGTGTTATAGAGGTCTAGCTAGTCTGCATATTTTAAAAAGAAAATGATACTTAACACATCCGTCGACTTTTCATTTTATACGTTTTTCACAGTAACTTACCTGTTGCGTTAGTAAAATGCGTAATATTTTTACGATGGAAATATATTTTTATGAATCCTTTAAATGAGTTGAATATCAACGTTGGATGCTTGAAATACTTAGCGTCTGGTGGAGTTGCCAATTTAATGGAGACTGCTGCGAACTATTACGTTAAGTAGTCACTTAGCTAACGAGTTATGCTTATTTTTATTTATATTTTCTTATATACATATTTCCGACAAAACTTGTAGACATGTGACATGTAGATGTGACAGCTTAAGTGATGACGTCATCATCTCTGTCGGATGGTAGAAGGGACAGATTAATATTACCTAGTAACTACTAAGAACACACAAAAATAAAAGAAGTGAAGGTAATAACGGAATTGACGAAAAGGATAGAAGAACAATTAAAACTGATAAGGGAACATACACCAAGATAGAGAAAATTGACCAGCAGATGGAAAAACAGAATGAAAATCTGGAGAAGACCACATACGCGAGCGTTGCAGCTACAGGTATAAGGAGATCGCCGCCGCCTGAGCGGAAAGCGCTGCACTCCATAGTGGTCACCTCCAGAAGCGGGTTGGACACAGGAGAGGAAGTGATGACAAAGATCAGGGATGCGGTTAGAACAAAAGAGGGAGGGGGTGAATATAGACAGAATAAGAAAAGCAAAAGACGGAAAGGTCATGGACAGAATGTGCTACGGTGGGGAAAGAGAGAGGGTGAAAGAGAGGCTGGAGGCATCGGAAAAGTCGCTACTCGTCGAGGACATGAGAAACAAAGATCCACTGGTGGTCCTCAGAGATGTCTTACAGCTTAATAGCGACGATGATGTAGTAAAAGCTCTGAGGACCCAAAACCGCAATTTATTCGCGGGCCTCGACGAGAGCGACATCAGAATAGAGATACGGTTCAGGAAAAGGACAAAGAACCCACATACCAACAATGTAGTCCTGAGGGTATCTCCTGGGGTGTGATCCAGGATGGTGGATGCAGCAGCGGCGCACGTAGATATACAAAGGGTCCGAGTGGAGGACAACTCCCCTCTGCTCTAGTGCTCTCTCTGCCTTGGCTACGGTCATGGCAGAAAGTTTTGTAAAGAAACTGAGCTAAGATGTAGCCATTGCGGGGAGGCACACATGAAGACCGAGTGCGCCAACTGGATGGCAAACGCAATACCATCCTGCTGCAACTGCATTAGAGACAAACAAGATCAAACGGACCACAACGCCTTCAGCAGCGAGTATCCGGTGAGGCAAAAGCGGGTGGGACTCATTGGCTCGGGCAAGTGTTGCATACTGCTGAAGGCACCCCAGCGGCATTCCAGATCTTGCTGAAAATCTAAGCCACAGCGACAGATCATCAAGGAATAAGAATTAGAATGGAAGCAGAAAAAATTAGAGCACTAAAATAGGAGGTAAACTGGCATCATTTTAATGGTAAAATGGGCCAGTTTAAAGGAGGGAAAACAGCATAGAAAAGAAAAATCAGAAAACTAAAAAAGGTTGGATGCGGGGAAATAAGAACAAAATAGAAGGAAAGAAAAGAAAAAGAAAGAAGAAAGAAAATAAAAACTTGACCTTGCCGTTGTGGTCGAGTCTCGCAGAGCGAAGAAATGTCTCCACCAGAAATAAATAGAAATAGAAACGCAGCCGCAACTCGAAGATCCATCGCTGTTGAAAAATCTGAAAACAGAAGAATATAAAAATTAGTAAGATAGTAGATAAAATATATAGTAGTAAATAGTTACTAACACACGTATAATAGTATATGTGGTGTTAGAAACATAAGATCACAGCAAGAACAAATAATTAAAATAAAATAAGATAAGAACAACAGACCAGACGGAAAGATGGACACAGTCCCTGATATCCATGTCGGGGGAAATAGAGAAAAAAATATTACCTAGTGTCTAATCAATCAGAGCGTTCTTCTAATAGTCTACTCAAAACTATTCAAAACTACTTAGGATTAGCATACACAGCACTCGATGTAAGATACAAGGTGTTAGCATTAAGGCGTACGATCGCGAAATTTCAAACTTTTATCGGTACCGTCATTTTGACGTAACAACTCTAGATAAAAACTTCCATATACTAATATGCATTTAACTTTTTTATTCTTTTATACTGCCTCTGGCGACATTATAAATTTTATTGCAAAACAGAAAAATTAGAATACAATAATGCACACTTAACTAGAGACTTAAAAAGAAAACCATGTTAAAGTGTCGGTAAATCTAGTACTACGTTGCTTTTGCTTTTATATTTAATATTAAATATTATATCGATAAACAAACTTAGAAAATTAGAATTCCCCATTTCTTAAAAGTACAACAGATACTGGCCCATTTATTATGGGCCAAAGAAAAGCCGTGTACAGCGTATTTTTACTTGGATTGGTGGAAAACTGTGTCATATATTCGTGCGGTCAGCCAAGTGTTGTCTCTTCATCTCACCGGCTACTATCTCTCCTTTAGAACACAGTAAGGTAATCATGCTACTAGATCACTTTTCTACAGTCCTAGTTCAATAACGATTATATTTTTATCAAAAAAAGATTCAATTATTATAAAACGTTTTAATGAAGCTAGCTCAATAGGTTTAACTACTCTTAGCCCAGTGGATAGAAGCGTAGTGGCCAATTTACCACTAGCTGGCTTGTGGATGGCCGGTGCTGCACTCGAGTCTCAAGAACCTTCTCTAATGAAACCCGCTACTCAGTTGTTCTTTTGCTACTTTTAGTATAATTATTTATCATTAAAAGGTTACTAAACTATGGTAAGAAAATTAAAGACGTCTTGACTATTTTTGAAAAATCAAATAATAATTTAGGTGGATCTGTTTTACTTGTTAGTGTAAAAATAATGAATGTTTTCACAAGAAAGTTCATGCCCAGAACGTTTAAGAAACTTTTTATGTGTTTTTACTTTTCAACTCCTGTCAAACAAGAGGGCTGTAATAAGTTATTTTATTGTTATTATTTTCTCAATACGTTTTCCACGAAATATATAAACAAAATTTCAGTTCGTAATGAACACCATTTTAATCTAATGTAGTTGTTTATAAATACATACTAAGTTTATGTATATAGTAATTATGTTTGCGTTTACGGTTTTGTGAATGTTAATATATAAATTTTGTTCAATATTTACAAACAGTTTCTCTTATTATGGGAAACAATGTTTACGTTACTGTGAGTATACGTACTGTATTCACCGCCGCTTGTTCCCCAGCCGGTACACACTGCGCTCGTATTGAAGCATACAGTTCAAACAACGTCGAACCGACACTGTCTCAATATTTACTGCCTTTTTATTATACATTTTCTTCAAAACTTCAGTATGACGCTTCACTGGCCGCCATGTTGTACTCGGTACAGACTTCGTAATAGTAAACTCCTATTATCGATTTATAGTTTTAATATTAATGGTAAGATTTTTGATTTCAGCATTAGTGTAGTATTGTTGAGATTTTGAAAATACAACTAATAAGAATAATTATTTTTAAAAGTGTTTCGGTAATAGTATCTGTATTTTGATGCTTGGTATCAAATTTCCTGATGGCATCCCTAAAATTTACAAAATTGAATAAATTTTATGAAATTATCAGAAACAAATTGTCTTAGAAATCCTTTATCTGTACGTTGTAACGTTAATAAGTTAATACTTATGAATGACGCTTGACATCAAAATACAGATACTATTACCGAAACTGGACGGAGATTTATGTGATTTGGTACAAAAATAGGTCAAGGTCCCGATTAACTTTGAGACACTTTTTATAGTGGAAACATCTTTCAGTCTTTCCAGATAATAGATTCAATCTATTGTTCTCTTATTATTCAAGTAATATTACCAGGAGCTTTGATCTTATGTAAGCTCGTAAGGGGAAGGGATCACCGTAGAAGGCATAGATAGATGTATGATTATAATGATGATATATGGCTACCGTGAGCCGTATACTTTCGTGTGTTAAGTTTCATTAAAATAGGTCGTATGAAAACTCGGTAATATTAACCAGGTATTTTACCCACTTATTTATTAATTAAATCGAGTTAACGGTGCCTGTATCGATTTTGGTTACAGTGTAAACGCTGACCGAAATGTGTCTCAGTTACATGTCACTTAATAACTCGTGTTTTTTTAACACAATCATACGATTTAATTCGTTCACCGTCAGACGATGTTTATTTAAATCGATTGGAACAAGCTTCGATTGGTAACTTTTAATTGGGTGCCTGTGGTCCGGTCCGATCCCGTTTGTTAAGCTCAAACAATTAATTACGACCGCACTGTATGTTTTAACGTATCAAAACTACTTTGTACAACGGAAATTATTAACTTTAACATATTTCATGACTTCATAACGTTCGCGGAATTCTTTACAACTACTAATAATTCAATCACTAATTAAATGATTATAGGCTCCCCTTTAGATAAAACACTGAGGAATTTTAGTAGCAACATTGTTATTAATAATGCAATCTGTTGATAAAACATTTAACTATTAACGAAATGTTCGAATTATATGACATTTGTTAGAAGAATTGTACATAGTAGAA
>DWQX01001851.1:0-24992 GCA_018245475.1 Pharmacophagus antenor | reverse complement strand
GTGTACGCGGGCGAATCTTTTGACGTCGATCTCGACATTCGAATCATTTGCGAACAGTACGCTTAGAGTAGACGTCGATTATAATCATATCGTAAGACTGCATTGGGGGTATACTACGCGAATTACGAAGATTGCTGTTTTGATATTTTACCATACAGAATATTCCCAGAATGGAATATTGACTGTATTAATAAGTAATTAAAGGTTTTTAATGTTGCATATGTGGACTAAGGTATTAATTTGTACTCGATACGTTGTCTAATCTACAATTACTTATGTTCAGAAAAAAAAAGAATATGTTTTGCATGAAAGATGATAGCCTATTTTAACTGACGGTGTTTAGTTATGACATTGACATTCAATTTTATTAACAATACAATTGAATATGTTAGCTGTAAAACGAAAAAACATCAAAAAATTACCTTTAACTATTTTCCAATTAATATCAATAGTAATCAACTCCGGCAATGGATTTAGTGACTCTTAGTTTGCCTATGTGGTCAAATATTAAACTACAATGGGTAGTACTCTAGCATGCATGTTTACCATAAAAAATCTCATGGTACGAACAGTGCTGTCCATTCCTGCTCTTAACGTGTCCAATGTTGAACTTATCCTGATGACGATAAAAGGGGTAAAGTTTTTAAGTACTCTCTCGGAAATACACGTTATTAATTTTAAAGAATAGAAAAAAGGAACAGTGGTCTATTGCACCTGTTAAAAGGATTTAGCGTATTAAGCGTGCCGTGTTAGTGAGGGCTGTAGTTAACAATGTGGGTGGTGGTGGCAGGGCCGGTGTGCGAGCGCGTGGGCCGCTACCGCCAGCTGTCGCCCGACGAAGCGCCGCACACGTAAATATATTCACGCGCACGCGCACACATACGCATGCACTCACACACGCATCCACACGAATGCGTGCGTCACTATCACGCGCACGCACTTGTATGCACGCACACATGTGTGCACGTACCTACATCAGCGCGCTTACGTACGTCGTATACGCGACTAAATCAAAACTTGCGATCATAATTGATTTGTAAATAGTTCTTTTTTATTTACGTTTCTTTATGCGATAATATATCTGTCATAGAATCTTAATCTGTATGTACTGCATCACAATCAGGTTGTTAACATATAAATTTTTACGAGCCCTCCCTGCGCTCGACATCTTTTCGCGTTGCTATCATATACAACTTGGTATTAGTACTAAAGTTTTAGATATCCGAAAGTTTTTTAATGGTGAATTATATTGAAAACTGGAGAAAAAAAAATCCTGCATATCAATTTTTAAAACGCTATGCATCAGAAATAGATGACAGTAACGTATATATATATATATATAAACTTGTGACGTCTTAAATACATCATGGAGAATCGTCAACTGCAAACCCGTTCAAATTCTGAAAAGATATAAAAAAAGAATAACCTTTTCTACACATTTTGACGGACAATGTGAGATTATAACAAAAGCAAACAGCTCGCATGTTGTCATTGGTCGGGGTTAACAACACCAAAATATATCAGTCGCTTAAAAGAAAAAACATTTTCATTATATTTTCAATTACTTCGTTCTTCATCATAGAAACCTAGCTAGATCATATTTACGTTGGCAACACGACAGGTATGGCCAACAAAACAGTCACACAAATACTTATTCATACTACACGATTCGTCATCCACAATGGCATAAAGTCTCTAATTTATCGTTCATCGCTTTCCCCAACATCACCGTAATAAAGTTTCAGCTTGAAATATTTACATTACCACAACATTATCACATCACCCTCATACTAATACTTGAATTGTGCTTCACTCAATTTCTCATTTGTATTATATGTTTTAGATCTAGAATACAAGACCATGCTCTACCGTTTTCGTTTATTACAAATTTGTGGTGCATGTCTGTTTTTGTCTCTATTACACCCCCACTGTTATCCTATCTTGTTTTATGTCCTGTAAATAGTTATGGAACGGAAAATAAAACCATGTACAAGTAAAAGGAATTGATTGTTTGTCATTGTCTTGTTTTCTGTTCGATGGAATAACCGCTATTGTAAATGTATTAACCTTGCGGTGGCTCCATTCATTTTTTTTTGTGGAGTGTGTCATGTGTATATGATGGTTTAATGTTGTATCCTTACGTTTTCTACGTGGGTTGTATCAAATTTAGTGTATGAAATATGTCTATTTGTAAATAATACTTAATATATTCTCTTATTTGATAGTCGGTTAACAAACGATCAAACAATCTTTATTAACACGTTCCCTTGTGGTCTTGTTATGGGCGTATATAAGACAATTTGGCAATCCTTAATTGGTAATTAACAGTTCAACTAAATTTTGGATTTGGATTAAAGTCGTATGTAATTTAAAAAAATCTTAGTTATTATTTTAGATAGCCTGTGATTAAAACATTTTTCAAATGTAATTTCGGCGTGGGGCGTATACGCCCGTGGGTGGAACGTGTTAATATACTATACTCGACTCGAAACATTTGTGAAAGTGTATAAATATTATTGCCGCAGTGACATTATGACTTCAAATGAACTGTCAATGTCATTCTAGTAGTTGGGCATCGTCTAAAGTTGATACAACTCGCACGCCGTCCTGTCGCAGTCGTCCACGAGCTAACAGAGTTCACTCGCAGCGCAACACCTTACGCTTTGCATCGCGCTACCCATCACACATGCCACACGCAGATGTTTTTAAACGCCTTCGTTTTCGTTTTGTTTTTTTTTTTCTTTTATTGTGTCTTAATTTCGCTTTTCGATGTTCTAACTTTAATTATAGCGGTAATGTTCCATATGAAAGAAATATCAATTTTGAAGTATATTCCGGCTTGGATCATACTGGACAAGAAAAAAATGTCATCATTTAATAATAAATTGCTTAGTACACGTTTAATTTTTCTTTAATTTTCCAACATTTCGACTTTTAGATAATTATTTCATTGTGAACATTATCTGTGTTGTTTGGAAATATTTGCTTCTAATAATTATAGGCGTTTAAAAATTTGTCACTGATCTAAAAGTCATTGAAGTCTGTTTGAGTTTTGGCTGCATTTAATATTGAATATTAAATGTATCTGCTTCTCTTTTGAGGAGTTATAATAATTAAAGGATAGTAATATATGACGTATGTAACTCAAAAAGAAACACTCGAACAAACTTTTCTGTTTGTGGCGGATCATTCGTCCACGGCGCTTATATGGGTTTCTTACATTTTCAGGTGAATCCACGTACTTGTGAGGGTGGCACGTGGGATCCTTGGGCTCACCACTTCTATAAAAAAAACCGCTTTAGTCCCCTCCACTATATGGCAAAGGCTTGAACTCTAATACGGTGCCGTAAAGACTACTTTCCCTCGAAGCCTTTACTGTAGTGACTTTACAGACTTGTAGTGTTCTATGTGTGTCTAAAATGTGTAGATATACGGATATAAGATAATAACGCGGGTTGTGCCATTGCCCTGTTGGATGTAGAACGGGAACGTCGACTGTTCATCTTTTTTTTTAAATACAAATAAAAAAAGAAATGTGATAATATGGAGTGCAGTATGGACGATTTAATGAGAGTTGTGTAAAAATTCTATCGTGTCCTCGCTTTCAATACACTTTACACTGAACGCTCTAGACTGCGGAATACAATTTGAGTAAATCTTTGGCTCTTTTTAATAATTAATTTATTGTTGTCACCGCGAATTGGTCCTCCTAAACCAGATTTCGCAGTTGAGACATTAAAAAGAAATGACGCCCTTGAATTCTAAAATGATGCTTGTGGTGTTATCTACGAGCTATGTAAATTATGTATTTTGACAATTTGACAGAATGTGTTAATAAGATTGTAAAGATGTCATCGGCCGATTGGACGTTTGAATTTAACATTCACCGCTTCGTAGGGAATGTTTGGTGCAAACGTGGTCCGGATTCGTGGATTATTAATGTCACCTAACTTGCATGCGTTTACCCTGTGAAGCCTTAACGTGTATCGGTGGTGGGGACACGGCAGCTGCAGTGTGGTCACAACATATGCACTAAATGTAATTACTTAGTTCATACGACTGATAAGTACATTGAATTGTTTCTATTGCGATGTGTGTAAGTTTTTTTTTTACTCTGCCGTTCGCGCTGGGAACGCTCGTTGCGGCGGTCAGTTTTGTACGAACGAACGAATAGTTTCGCCCATATCAAACGTATCGCCTTCATTGAACGATTTATTTAAACGAATCGATCATATACTTTAATAATAATGTGCAAATAGTGCTTGATATGTCAGTAATCCTTACGGTAATCCGCTCTGCTAGAATGACGTCTTTAAACGGGGCTTGATGCGACTCGATGCGTGGGTTCCTTACGACGATCGAGTTTTAATTAAAGCTGCATCTTGGTCCTAATTTGAGGCCATACATTATAAACATTGGACTTTAGGTCATGGTACGTTTTTTTCCCCCATCTCGTCTACCTAACTACGACTTCCATCAATCTGCCGCTATAACTACTTTGCTGTTCTGGCATTGATACGTGAGAACGCCAGAGTATTGTAGACCGGGGGTGAGCAATTTTTTTTTTATCAAAAGGCCTAACCAAATTTTCAAATTTTTGGGCGGGCCGAACTGATACTTCTTGAGTATTTAAATTTGAGTTCATATTAAAAGTTAGATTACGAAAATGAGTAATTTGGGAAAAAATGGATTACATACAAAAAAATAATAAAAGTATAAAAAAACTAATAGCGGTATATTAATATTAGCAAGAGATTATATGTAATATAAAAAACCTTACGCGGCCCGCAGCCTGCTCACCCCCCCCCCCTGTTCTAGGCTATCACGCTTCATCACCTATGGCCTGGTCACTAAATAACTTGAGAACACGAATTCCAAAAACAACCGTTTCCGCCATCCGCCAAATCTCAATTGGCCAGCGTAGACAATGGTAGTAAATCCCACCTTGTCTTAGCCCCCGATTCCCATCAGTTTGAAAATAAAGGCTGTTCATGAGAATCTGAAAAGTGAATGATATGTCAATACATAATAATAATAGAAAAAAAACTATCAATATGTCATTCTAAGCGATTTTGCATCGTAAATAATTTTTGGGGACTAAGGCAAAAAAAAAACATCCAACCCCATAAAATTTAATATTCATAATCGATTCTTTTCTTTAACTTTTCATTAAAAATTATTTTAGGAGGAGATTTACCGAATATTCAATTAAAATCCAAGGTTTCTGATCGTCTTGATTTGGGCAACACATTTGTTTTCGCGAGTCACAGCCCCCCCAGGTGGCGTCTCCCGCAGTAGCGTACGCTCCCAGCTGTGAATTATATTTCTTACCTCTATTTATAGCGGTTGTAATTTTGAAACTTATTTTTGTACTGATCACGACACAAGAAGTAATTACATTTCGATATTACTATACTCCCCGGTTCCTATGTCTGGCTCGAAGGACCAATGAACGTTGGTATTTATCAACTTAAACCTTTTTTGTAAGTGATTGTGTTGCCATAGTTCAAAAATGAGTTTGAAAATGTTCCGCTTTTTATTTTATAAAACAATATATTGTTAACATACGGCCAGTTTGACGAACACGTAGTTTTTTTTTTTTCATGAAACTTTATCGTGTTGTTCGAAACAAGAGTTTATTCGCTGTTTTTGTCTTAAATAGATATGGAATGGATTTTTGATGATGAAACATGAACTTTAACGCGGGATGTGTTATATTTGACGTCTTGACATAACCATCACCATTATGTGTTTGACTTTTTTGTTATTTATTTCTTTTATTTATAATCTTTTTTACAGTATTTTTTTTTGGAGTAGAAAAGCCGCCAGTATCCATTCATTATTCAATCTTCGGTGCTAATGTGATTTTGAGATTCTTTTTTGAATATCGTCGAATCTAAACACCACCACATCGATATCGTAGAAGTACAGAAGTTAGTTGCGACTTTCTTCTGTAAAATTTCTGGTATCCATTTTCATTGTCAAGACGTCGTATGAATACAGCCGGCAACCACATGGTTTCGTTCCGTAGTAAAGAAAATGTATAACCGGTTCGGTACAACTCACGCAGAGAGTTAATATCATATAGCGTTGTGTACAGGGTTCGTTCTGAATCGGATTTTTATCAACGTTACATCATTTCAAAACGGCGGTTTTAACCCTTTGCGGACGTGTGTCGATAAATAGCTGCCCAAGCGTCATAAGTGACGCCATATATTCAACCAACTTGTCTCAAAACACCGAGGCAAAGCATTTCTTTTTATATTATACCAACAGTCGATGTTGATGTTTTAATTGTTCAAATTATACATTAATGTTAGATTTACGGGACCCGACATTTTGTCGGAACAAGTTTCGGTAAAAAAATTCAGTATATGTTCGTCTTTATTATTATTATTTTTAATTGTTTCTAGCAACATCGCTTTTGCATTTTTAAAAAATATAAAAAAAGTAGAGTAGACCGTAGAGAAAACCATGAATTAATGGCCGTAAATCTAGTTTTAAATCGACTGTACGGGATGACTCGTTCATAGCTCGTGCCGCGCTCGTCGACCGGCTTCGTTTGCAAAGGGTTAATTAATGTCAATGTAGACCTCATTCCCTGTCGTTAGTTAAACACAATTTCCAAATCCGATTTGCTCGAACACTTACATGTTAATGCGTAATTTAGAGCGGTAATGTCAGCTAAGGTGCTGCCGGTGCGTTTTCAATGCAACACCCGTACCATTCTAACATTCTTCCATTTCGTGTCTTTATTGAAATAGAGGCAACCATATCATTGCACCAACCTCTGTCGCACGTATCATAAAGTACGATTGTTAATATAGAAATTTTACAGTTTAATGAAGATGTGCTGCTATCTCTTTCTGTCTTTAGCACAACGTTCTTTTCTATTTCGTTCTTTAAAAATCAGTTGTGTTCTAGGTGACTGACTTCACTGAAAATCGAAAATGTTTATCGATAGAGATAGTATTATTAAGACGGAGAGATAACTTTTAGTTGATTTAGAGAGAGACGGCAAGCGTATCACTGTTTCTACCTCGATTAGTTTGCTTCTAGGTTACCTTTCGTACTTGTCGTATGTGCGAAAGGGGCGGCAAATTAATATAGTACAAATGTATCATTTCATACGTGATCCAACCGAAATTAAGGTTGATTTCCACCGTCGCCGAGATCGTTTATTTATTATTCACAGTTTCGTTTTAATTTTAATTTGTTTACTCTGTCATCGCTCACCGCCGGAGCGGAGCGGTGTTGGAAAAAGAGAAAGTAATGAAAAATGAATACGCCGATTTTGATAGTTCACGTAAGTTAGTTGGTTACACGTATATGTAATGTTGTTAGTCTTACGGGAATTTAATGCCGGCGGGCGAGGCAGACTACCCCACCTCGAGCCTATTGCATCGAAATACTTTGTGTGTAATTAAAGTGTTTTTTTTTTTTAATAACGAACTACAAATAATACTCTGAGAATGTTGTCCCTCCTTTAATGATAAATTATCAGCTGTTTTTCATATCCGCTCGGGTAAAACAGAACTGAACTTGATATTGAAAATCAATAATTCGTTTATTTAGAATTTGGCGTATAACAATTCTTTGAAAATGTTTTGACAATAAAATGATTTCTTTTTAGTTTAGTTATCGCGAAAACGCATGAGATTCGCTATTTTCTATCTATTTTCATCAATTGCGATCCGACCATGTTCTTTCGTCATGCACAAATACTACATCATGCTTGAGCGTATTCAATTCCGACTACCTAACGCGATGCTTGCGCTATTATCGTTTTCATATTCCTCGTCGTCCGATCGTAACGAGAACGTTGCATTTAATTTCGATCTAACTTCGCTCTACGTTGTCAATTGCCGCGTCTGTAATTTCAAGGTCACCGTCTTGCTGTTGTCACGAATATCGAGTCTGAGGCGTCCCAGATAACGGTACACCGTTTTGCTTTTTTTTTATTTTATCTAATAACTCTTAATGTAATCAATTTAATGTTCAAGTATGACTTTCCTACACTCGTAAAAACTGCTCTGTCACCAGATGCACTTAACTGAATTATCCAATATTTCTTTTTTTGTGTTTCAAGAATCTAGATATTAAATATAGATTGAAAATCAATGAATACGCATTATTAATGGTCTACGAAAAATTGCTGGAATTATTTAAGAAATATAAATTCAAACCAAACGAACTATGCAACGTCGTTTTAAATATCATCTACAATTTTACACCTATCGTAGCTCGGACATTCTTCATTCGAAATGCATCTGTTAAATTTGTGCGGCCAACGTTCTCGCCGCTATCACCTTCATCGCCATGATCATCGCAATTTTTTATGTCACCACCGTCATCCTCACCATCACCATCAACATCGTCTTTTCTCGCATCATTACATTCCGGTGGCGGGGCGTTGGCTGGAAACTTAACAGTTTGTATATTTACAACATTATTACTTTGTTATATTTATATTACGCAACAGCAAGGAGGTAGCGATAGCAACACAAACCTCTTTTATATTTTAACGACTAAGCGATAATAATTTATTTAATCTGTGGCATCGCGTTTTACGTCAGAAAGGACGCGGTTTTTTCTGTCAACTATTTAGAATGGATTACTCTATAGCGTATAGTACACTTTTTGGTTTATTAAAATCTTAAGAGCCCAAATTAGAACTTAATGTTAACCAATGCATGGTATTAAAATGCACTTACAGTTTTTTTTTTACGTTTGATGATAAAGTACAAGTACTTTTTTTTTTTAAATAGCATGCAACGCATTTGATGGTATAATATTATACAACAGTGCTTAACTAAAATATTGATCGTCCGATGTACCGTTTAATTAGAAAATGTTGTGCAATTGTATACGATACAGAGTTAAAAGTGAATCGAAATATGGGTTAGCTTTTGGATGATCTAACCTAATTGAGAGAAGGACATTTAGCTCGGTCAGTTGTTTTATTGCTTGAAAGCGAAGTAAATATGATCGTCTGAATTGGGAAATATCCGGCCAAAAATTTTGATGAATTGTTACTTCCTTTGAAAGGAAGTTGCAGATTATAAAATATCCACGGTGACAAGTGTGTCTAGAGCCTCCCGCGCAAGTTGACGTCCAATGTATACTTTAAAAGAAAATTTTGCGAACGCGCAAGGTACAAAAGTGTCACTACTCCGGACCGTCGTGTGTTACTCCATGGTTTTAACTATTCGACGATATTCTATGGGCTTAAGATTTTAATATGGAATGGTTTATGTAAGTTAGGTTTAGGCTAGGCTAGGAGCGTCATAGGGCCGTTGGAATGTCGTTGCGAAAATTTGCAATTTAAATTTTAAATGAAAAATTTACAAAAAAAAAATTTGTTTAACAAGGGTGTGAAACGTGTTCTAATAGCAGAGGGCGCTTCGGGGATTGAACTACAAAGAGTTATCTCCATAACGTACAACAAAATGGCGCCAAGGTCACTATCTTATGTCATAACACGCTTCAAGTCCGCCGCGCCCTCTGCTGTTGCAAACGTCTCCCGGGTTCGTTTAGGCTTTGTACAGTAAGTTTTGTTTTTGGGTTAAGGCTGTCCAGTCACACGAATGCTTCCATACCTTTTTGAAACTTATGTTTCTGTTTTTATTTTTTATTTTTTTTTTGTAGTCAAGTGTCATGAATTTTTGTAAAATGTCTCTCGTAAATTAGTATGTAATTTAATTTTATATTGTATTGCTTTCATCGAAATTGAAAATCAATTATTGAATGAAATGTTTTTTTTAGGTTATAATATTTTTCGGTGAATGCGTCTCCGTAACGCTTCGTGTGGTTAGATATCGCACGTCGTCCGCCCTCGACGGGCCCGGCTTGATGTTATCGAGTACAAATGGCCGTACGTTTCGCGGATTCGCAAGTGATCGGTGGCGCAAAGTACAGCGTTAGCTATCTAACGGAAGTTTTATTACATTGAATTGTATTTTTTTTTTTTTTTTGGTTTTTAAAGTGTCGCGTTTAGTATTAGACGTCTCCATTCCAGAGCGACGATCGCACGGACCGTCCGGTGCGCGGGGGAACCCCCCCCCGCCAACGGTCACCGGCCACCCACCTCACCCCACTCCGCTCCCATCTCCACCCTTCTCCATCAAAGGTTTAGCTTTAAAGATTGTTGTTTGCCTTATTAAAAAATGTGATCTTATGACGATTATACTTAAAGGAGGTCGCGGGCGCAGCCATTGGCGGTGTTCTATGCGAGTTGCACGCTCGCGGGACTGTGCTTTGTCACCGGTGTGTTTTTGTCACTGGAGTGCCCTTTGTCACTGGCGTACTCTGTGTCATTGTCCCACTCTGTGTCAATGGCTTGCTCTTTGCCACTAGCGTATTCTGTGTCACTGTCGCGCTCCGTGCCCGCGAATGCACTGCCCCCGCGCCGCCCCCACGAGAGAATATGCCTTGTATAATTATAACAAATGAAAATAAATGTAATATAAGACTTGACAATGTATGATGATGTTACGATAGGCTCAGTGGATACTAGTGTCAATTGGATACAGTTTAGTGCGGCGGGAAGGGCTCTATTGGTCGAAGGCGTAGTACCTTAATTGGAAGGTGAGAAAGAGATGAGGATATATAGGTCATAGTGTATTTGAAGTTATTATTGTTTGTCATGCAATTAGTTGCGACCCCTTCGTCTATGCGGTTACTTACTGTAGTGTCTTGATCTCTGCCAACGAGGTATTTAACTCGAACTCCACGAAGTAACGCGAACTTAATAAAATTATGGAGGTGCCCTAGTAGTTGAACCTGTTCGTTGAACGCCAATAAAGCCCTGCTCCGCGTAATTATTGTAATTTTCTTTTTATGAATCGTAAGTGAAATTCTTAGTTCCACAATTTATTGAAATGTGTAAATTTTTTCTTATCTTAGTAAGTAAAAGATCTCATATGTCATATTTTTTTTTGTTTTGTCTTTTTTATATTTTGAGGAACTCCGGAATAGTTGCGTTGAGTTAAAGACAACCTATGTAAAATAAAATATATTGATGTATATAAAGCCCCTGTTCTGTTTTATAACCCAAGTTTTTCTTCTCGGTTAAACATTTGCGTCGTGTTCCGATTGGATGGAGCAAAAGTATCTGTATCCTGCCAGAAACCGTCTAGGTTGACCGTTTTTTTGTAAAAGACATGTTTTTATAAAAATGAGTTTAAACTTAATAAGGTACCGGAATAAAAATGCAACGAATTACATTATTTCATTGAATACATTATTATGAATATTTAGGTTATTTCTTTTTCATGTTTTCTAATTTAATAACTTTTTGAAAAGGTTTTTGTTTTTTCATTCAAAAACGTTTACCGAGTAAATGGAAAGTCTTAATTTATAATAATAAATTTATTTGTATCTATTACGTCACACTTGAACTTGGTCGAACGATACAGAGCTCTCTGGTTCAGCCTTCAGTCCCGGACTATCTGCGATACAGGTCACACTAGATATGAAGGTATAACGGCGACGTATCGTAGTGGTGGGTTCGGTTCCCTTCAGAGCGGATCCGGAGTCACGCTTTGACGGTCGGCTGGCGGCCGCTAGCGGGGCGCGGCGCGGTGCGGTTGGTGCGGCACTGGTCGGCGGTGACGCAGCGGCCGTCCCCGCGCCGCCGCAGCCCCAGCCGACAGTGGCAGCCGAGCGCGCAGCGGCGCGGGCGCACGGCGCACGCGCGCCGCTCGCACCGCGGCTCACACCCGTAGCGGCACACGTACTCCTCGCTCGGGTCCGGGCAGCTCTCTGTGAATTAATTTAACACAACTAGGTCCCCCAACACTTTCGCGAATTCATACGGTCTCAACCGCTATACCGCCGAGCGTCGTTGCACCTTCGTGGAAAAGTTAAAAGTAGAAAATAAACTATTGAATACGGACTCAAATTTACAATGTTATGATTATTTATGAGAAGGTATACGATTTTTTTTTTATTTTTAATTTGGTTGGCAATTTTATTACAAATAGCAAAAACACAATTGGGTTAAAAAGGTTAAGTTTAATTTATTGATATAAGCGTTACTTTTTGACTCAATAAAACAACGATTAAATTGCTAATTTCCGGATTGTGTTATAATCGTAAAAACTACGGTTATAATACGATCTCGTCCCGTTTCAACTCTACGTCAGTCTGACGTAGCAACGTGCTGTTATGCAAAGCGGAGATTAGCAAAAATGATATTTGTTGTATAGATTTTAAGGTACAATTAGCCCACAGAAGGCGAAGTGTGCTCGCCTGTAAGACTAATGTGTGACTACGGATCACAACAATGCTGCAATGGCGACAAGTTGACATTAGACCTTAATCCTTTCGTTACGTGCGCCGGATATATACGACGCCCGTCCGATGAACTGCGTTGACGAGCGCCAAATACATCCGGCAATTATCTGTCGACCGGCAAGTTTTTATATATTTTAACACTAAAGCGGCGGATAAGTTTAGCATTATTTTTATTATTGCAAGGTTAAAAAAGTTTTACGAACGAAAACGGTAACGAAAGGGTTAATTAATAACATCATTTAAGTTTAAATTCAAGCATTAACTATTCGCCCGTGAGAGAAACATTAGAGCTGGAACACGTTTCACCATCGACTATCTAACTCGCTTAACATATGAAGTTGAGGTCAAGTGTTTGACCATTGCTGAACAAAATCAAAATATACTTCAAGCAAGTCATCAGCACTTGAGAGGAACTTGAAAGCACAAATGAACTCTAGTTGCAAAAATTTAGACTTAATTAAAGTTTACTCGACTGAAACAATGAACTGAAATTAATAAGACAGTTACTATAATTGTGACAGAAATATATTAAAAATAATCGCATCATATTAACATTCAAATGCAAGTGACAATCTAGTTTGGGCTTGCTTTAACATATTCTCCGTCAATTTTACTGAAAATTAATCACGTGTCACCGGCTTTTTAGACGATAAAGTGAGACAACATACATAACCATTGAAATTAACATTTTTCCGATACATCTCACGTACTTTTATTCTTTCACGCATAAATAACAACAGATCTCATCCGGAAAAGGGATTTTTCTATCGGAATCTTTTGGTGAGCCAAGATTTTTTTTTTATGGTACTTCACACTGGGGATATTTTTAGCATTTGCTAGGGTGTAGATACTCGACAAAGATTTTGCCTTTTAACACGAATGTAGCGGGCTAGCATTCACGAGTTGAACCTGTCTTGTTAGCTAACGCCCTCGACGTAAAACTGGCGATGTCACAGCATTGCCTATGTTCCGGCAGTCATGTAAGAAGCCAGTGTTCAGGGCGAGGGCGTTTTACTATATACTATAGCTGTAACATCATTTGTAATAGTAATCGGGTGTTAGACCATGGCTGATAAAAAAGAGATATTGTTTTGGTAATACCAGCATCCACGACACGAGCTCACGCGTGCCCGGTAACACAGGAGGAGATTCGCGACAGTCCACGAAGTGTAAACTAGTTGTGACGTCATAATTTACAATTTTTTTTTATTATTTTCATCTCGGTTAAATTGAAATGAAAATAATTAACCACTAACATTGTTTCTCTTTCTATTTGGTCACATTTCACATTTTTATGTAAAAAAAATTTCTACGTCCACCTCGACGTTTGCAATTTTTTCTTCAATAAAAAAAGCCCAAAAACAAATGAAAACCAACAAATACTTTAAATTATATTAGCTAATTTTTAAAAAAAGTTGCCGATTGACTCTTAAATGACAGAATTGTCCCCTGGTGGAGCCTACACCGCCCGCCCATCGAAATACTGATGTAGCTCATCATAATATCCATAATATAACCTGTTAAAAATATTAGAGTTGTTGAAGAGTGGGTTTCATGGATCGAAGCACTCTATACATGACCGATGTTGTTAACTCATTCCCTACCAGAGTGTTTCTTGATTTTTTTTCTCTTGTGGTGTTGTTGGTCATAGAGAAGACAATTTGGAAATCCTTCTTTTGGTAATTAACAATTCGGTAAAATTTTGATTTGGATTAAAGCTATATATGATTCTTTTTTAATCTCAAAGTTAATACTTTAGATAACACGCGGCTAAAACTTAAAAGTAACTTCAGCGTTGGGCGTACACGCCCCACGTGGTACGGAAGCGAATTTTACGCCTAACTGGTTACGCGCGCGCGAGAGGAAAGGTAACAAGAGAGGGGCGTACGCGGCAAGCAGTCGAGGTCGCGCACGCAGCGCCCGCTGTGGTGGCGCAGCAGCGGCGGGCGGCACAGGCAGCCGCGCGTGCACACGCCGGGCGGGCAGCGCGGCGCCGGCTCCGAGCAGCTCGGCTCGCACCAGCCGCACGACAGGTACTCCTCCTCCGAGCCGCAGTCCTCCACCGACGGCTCCTCCGCGCCGATCACGGTCACCTCTGACATTACCAATGAGCTGACATGGCTACTCGCCGTCTTATATCCGGTACGTGTAATTTAAGAGCATTATATATTTAGGTCTTTATGTCGTCGACGATAGAGTTCTCTATTGTTACATTCGTTCTGTATTAAGCCGCGTTAGAGCTAGTTACATTTACTACGAGCGCTGGCACAACATTTCCCAAATTCACGGGCACTTTTGAATGGTCAAATGATTCTAATGTCGGTTTCAAAGATGTGGGCTCTGTTGAGAAGAACCCAGCATCGAATTCGGAGGCTCGCGCCATAATTATTTTGGAAGTATACTTTCTTTTGTCGGATTCAAACGAATCTTGTCTCCATGGGTTTTTATCATTAACACAAAAACTAACAAACCTTAATAATTTCATCAAATGACATATGAAGAAAAATATTGCGAACAATCAACGCGATTGGTTATTGTAATGTTGAAATTTGTCAATGAGTAGTGATCACCCTTTGGACATTCGTGTGGCTTGACGCACTGCCCGTTGGGGTGCTTCAGGTAGCCCTCCTCGCAGAAGCAGCCGGCGCGGCAGGCGCCGCGGCACGCCGCGTTGGGGCTGTCGCACCTCCTCTCGCATAGGCGGCATTTCTGGAACACCTTGTGGGCGCCGCACGACGTGTTTCTACTCGCAGCTGCGTGGGATAACTTATGTTATTTCGCTTGATCGCTTCCATTTTTCTGTTAAGACGAAGATCTTCATGGTGGTAGAATTTCTTCGAACCCGCCTGATTAGCTACCAACCTCAATGTTAACTTGCCACTGTGACTTGTTGTGTTCCGACATTCATACACGTGTGAGCCAGAAGTATTCTGGGCGAACACATTTGATCATCTACGGCCTCATTGTCATTTAACATCAGATAAATTCGAAGCTAAAGTGTAAACACTTAATAGATAAAAAAAATAAGAAATGGTTAAACCCTTTGAATATTACAGTTGTAGTGAATTTCTAAGTGAAACTGTTTCACCATTTAAAAGTTCAAAACCTACAAGTACATTTCCTTTTGTCTCCGAAAACAAAGGCATGTTCCATATAGTAATAATTCCAAAGAGACAATAGTGCTCAAAGAAATAATGCTAAATGCTCAAAGCAAATATTTCTTCCATTATACTTGAACATGTTTTCTTTGAAGTTGGAAAATACTAACCAGTGGCAAAATAAAATTAGTATTTCCTTATGAAATTCAACGTGTTAACTATTGACAAAGGCTCAAATTCATAATTAGAATGTCTGGTATTAATCTAACTTACGGATTGCTGTTTATAAAAATATTAAAAAATAAAATAGAATGAACGTTTACTTACTCCCATTCCCGCCAGCACATTCCTCCAAAGTGACACATCTTCCGTCCCTGTCCCTCATCAAGCCTTCCTTACAAAAGCACCCCCTCTCGCAGTGGTCGGAGCAGGACGGCTGCGGATTGTCGCAGCTCCTGTAGCAAGTCTCGCACAGCTTGAACTCTTCGTTCTCTTTGCACGACGGGTCTTTGAAGAGACTTCTTTTCATTTTCAAGTGTAGACCTAGCAAGTTATGCTTTCGCTAATATATATGACTTTATTGGGGATGACATTTGACCTCAATGTCGCATTATATTAAGTGACATTCTAGACGTAGATGGTGTAGTGCGCTCGCCTAAAATACTCTGTCTGTCTTACGTATAATCACCGGATTTCACCAATACTTTTATTGCGGCATATAGACATTGGGGGTGGTAGCTAGCCAGACTGATTTGAAGTAAACCTACCAACAACTAAATTCCACTAATCATGTGGTCTCGGAAATGAACCTGGGGGGGGGTCAACAATAATTAGCATAATGCTTAGTATTATTTCTATGAGAGAAATGCGTTAGTCATAAAAATCAGAGCATTAAAATCACAATTATGAAACAGCCTTATTTATGTATATATTGACATAAGGTTAATCAGTCATATAATACCTACGTTATAAAATTCAAGAGTCGAAAAACTTTGAGGTTTGTATTATATTTAAGATCACTCGGACACAAAAGAACTCAATCAAAATTAGTACAATCGTTAAAGAATATCGTAGAGAAAACGCCTACCTAAATAGAAGCGTATAAATTTTGCTTTCTCACTATGTGCGTCGAAGTTTAAAAAATGACATATATATTTTTTATGATTAATCTTTAGTTAATAAGCAATCTTTAAACTATCCTTTTTTTCAACATTTCCTATTGTTGACGGGAAGAAATTGAAAAAGATAAGAATTACAATCGAGAAATGGGTGAAAATTCATTTTGCACTTTACTCTTTTAAAACTTCTAACTTGAATATTAAATTCGATGTGCGCTTGAGTACGGTCGAGTGATACGCAAGGATTAAAACACAATCTGTAATCAAAATTAAATGGAAAAGAAAAACGGAAGTAGGATAGCATTGTGTTATTGCAAAACGGAACGTCTTCGAAATAAAATAAGCGTATCTATTATAGTGACAACATTATCATTTAAACTTTGAAATTTCCAACGTCCTCTAGTTCGCGCCTTCTAATAGCGTGTTGGTAACGGTTTCTGTAGCTCTGGTATCTCAAACAGTCGAAAGAAGTAAATAAAAATAGTTTTGGGAAGTATGAGAACTTTACTAAATACAAACAACATCCATACATATGTTTCACAATGGAACCGAGCTGCGCGGTTTCGTCTTACGTGATCGCGCACCTGGCTTCCTGTTGGACCGCTCCTGCGACACGGTCTTACTGCTCTTCGTGGATGGCGCTGCAATCAAAATTATAACATTAACTTTTAAAATAAAGTATATAATACAATGAAACAGATAAAAAATATTTTACTATTTAGATGCGGTTGGTTAACTGAGAAATTAATTGGACATTAAGTTGTATAATTTAGTGATGAGAGTAATAGGGGTATAAGAAGCCGCCACACGTCCGTCCACCAATAGGTCACAGATCACCGGATTCGTGAAGCAGTATCAGATGAAGCTGTAATAGTCAAAAAGACAACGAGAATAGACAAGAAAGTCGTCGAGAGAGCCTTCCTCCATCCAGACCCCTGCTCCTGAGGCCGTCAGACGTAGAACTCACACGGACACTCGGAGACCTCGACGCAGGCCCGCGTGCCGTCCTCCCTGACGCGGTCGCCCGCGCAGAAGCAGCCCGGCACGCAGGGGCCCGCGCACGCCGGCTGCGGCCGCTCGCAGGTGCGCTCGCACGCCGGCCCGCAGCGCCTGAACACCTCGTTCGGCCCACATCCTTCTCCTTGCGAATATAAAAGACTAAATAAATTGAACATTACTTTATTTATCAATTACCATAATCAAATTGAAATCAAATTTATTCAAATTAAAGCTATGTACCGCCTCCGTAGCGCAGTGCTTTACCGTCTGCTTAATAACACGGAGGTGCCAGGTTTGATTCCTGGACCATATGAATGAAGCAAATCACTCAAAAACTTCTAGACGAATCTTGCCGGGATATTCACTTGTCGATATCTAATAATAGGTGGATTACTGTTGTATAGTTCTTTTTTTTTAAGTTATGAAGGTTCCACGTAGAAGAGTCGTAATTTTTTTAACTAATTCAAAGACAGTTATTAATGGCGATTGTGTGAATCTGAACAATATGTTACCAAGAAACATATGGACGAACGGAACAAAACACCTCTTGCTTACTGCAGTTATTGTATTGTTCTTTGCCGGGAATTGTAACAAGTGATGACATATCACTCAACACTCGCTGAAAAGATAAATACAATTTTCCGGCGTCCTGTAAAATATTCTTATAGACTGCATATATTTTTGAAGTCCAAAAAATTCTACGAATTAAAATGTACTGTCATAAAGTACTGTTAGTGTGCACTCTGAGTGTATGGATACCTGCTAGGTCAGCTCGTTCAAAATACTCAGTTTTCTTAATCTCGGTGTTGGTTTTCACGTAACTTTTAATAAATATTGTTATAAATTAACGATTAATATTTTTCAGACATTTTCCTACCGCCGTGAATTTTACCAGACGCTTTGCAGCTCTCGAAAAATAATAATAATGTAACTTTATTTACTTTCTCAATCTTGATTTTCATTTAAAAAAAATATGAAACTAATCAAAACTTTTCGTATACGGCCAGACATCCTCCTGACGGTGTCGGGAAGCAGAGATGTGTAGCTTCTTTTTATATAGGTAGAGTAGGCAAACGAGCGAGCGGTTCACCTAATGGTAGGTGATCACCGTCGCCCGTAGGCAGCCGCTACATTCGGGTAGTCGCACCCTTGTTGACGACGTTCTAGGATAGAGTAGGCTGTATTCTTGAAGGCCCTTTAGTCGAACAGTAGTCGTGCACGGTAAAAAAATACACTCAAAACGCACAGTCACAGACTTATCTAGTACTAGTGCTATGACCATAAAAATTGCAAACTATGTGTATTTACCCTAATGAAGACATTAATATACGTATCAATTAACAATTCTTGAAGAAATACGTCCACTTAAGTTATTAGTATTAGAAAGAGGCTAGATTGTAAAACAATTGTGCCACTCCTTTAGGAATCTCCTACTAGTGAAACGCACAGTGGATGATTTCCATTCTTTCAGGTGGAACGAATTTGCGCAAACGCCCTGATTTAATAAACAAAAAAAACTTTTACACGTTAGTCGCTTACCAACCACGCCGGCGACCGCAATGAAGCAGACAAACAGACACGCACGCGCCACCATCGCCGCTCTCTCACTGGCCTGCAACTCCGCCTGCAGACAATATTTATGGTATTTACAAGCGGCTATCTGTAAACACCACTGCACAATAACTGCCATAGAGATATTTCAAATGTACAACCCTACGCGCACCTGTCATCAGTGTTTAAAAAAAAAACTTGGAAAATGTTTTTCTTGCAGCTGTAAAATTTCTTTTTTACCAGTCGTTGCTTACGATTTTGTTAATCTGACAAGAAGACTTATCCACGTTGTATTTCATTTTAGTACTCTCACACTTTATTAATTACAAAAGTATTTATATATAGTAATGAAGAAGCAACGTGAAGTGGCCAAGAATTAATAAAAAAAAAAGATTAAAGCTGTCATCTGTCAAATGTCAATGAATAAAACTCCCGTTATAAAAAGTTTCTTGTAGCTTGACGAACAAAACTACAGATGTATGCGGATATCGAAGTGTTATGATACCAAATTTCCAATAATTTTTGCGTGATGCGTCAACATAGACAGAGACAGACACAGTTTAACAACGACAAAATGTTTAAACGATTTGTAAGGATAGTGAACAGTTGTATAATTTCTACAGTGCGGGTGTTTGGCCGACGTCTGGCAGAGGTCGTACGCTTCTCATATTGAAGGTAAATTTATATATAAATCTTAACAGAAGCAAAAAAATATCCTTGCTAGTAAAGCTACTTTTTTATTACTGTGAAAATATATCATGTTAGTAAAGTAAAACAATAATATATAACATATAGATAAAATGTTAACACTTAATTGAAAGCCGAACACAATAAAACATAACTTAACCATATAATCAAGTGTTAATTAATAAATAAATAGCTAACTATAGAAATAATGTAATTGTAGGTTATACCAGATTCTTTAATAGGAAAGTTAACTTAAATTATATATCGCCGTTAGGGTCTGATGAACCAAGCGGCGAGGTGCAAGTTATGTACTGATGTAGGTTCTTAACAGCAATAGGCTAACAAATTTTAACCCCGATTTCACATAAAATTCAGTGACAACGAGGCCATAGATAGTGAAGCGTGCTTGTCCAGAACACGAACATAGAAAGCGAACGTGAAAGATTTTCCCGCTGTAAAAAAGTATTTTAAATATGTATCGTGAGTGATTCGATACGAAAGTGGCTGTACTTTTTTATTATCCGTCTTATATTTTGTGTTATACCGTAACAGACTTTAGGATTATTTTTATAGTTTGCATTGTTTGACGCCAATTTCACATGATGTTAGGTAACAATGAGGCCATTGATGCTGAAACCCAGGATACTCGATCCACATATGTATGACTGCCGGAACACAGCGGTGATGTTATGGCGGCAGATAGACATCGGGGGCGGTAGCGGTAAGCGGTTCACCCCTAATTATACTTGCCTGTTTCACCAGAGCGCTTGTAACTTGCAGAGGGCGCGGGCGACAATTTCCCTAATGCATCGATTCGGTATCACGCAGCCGCGGATTCATCAGCGCCCTCCGCCGGTGCCGCGACTGGTGAACGATTTCATCTCGATCGCGCGATTGCCGCCGAACGGGTGTGAATTTGCCGTTATATTTTCAATTGCAAAAAGGAACAGAATATAGATCGACATTGAAAATGTCTAAGCAACACAATCGAATTACAAATTTGCAATGTGTTTTCGCATTAAATCCTTAGTATTTTTTTACCAATATTATTTTTTAATGCTTTTTTGATATTAAACAACAATTATTATTATTTTTAATAATTCATATTAACAATACAAAAGTACTGTATGTACGTAGTAGAAAGTAAGGTGACTAATCAGCTAAGTTTACACTAAAATTAAACGGTTGTACGAAAATTGCATACATTGATACAATGTGAGGCCTCTGTTATTGAGAATTTGCTGGCACCGATTATTCATACAATCGATGAGAGTATTAATGTTGTCCTGTGGCATTTGTTCCCAATGAGATATTGGTAAGTCCATCAGTTGTTGGGTTGTTGTGACTCGATCCAAGTCCTTTAAAACACGTCTATGGAGCATGTCCCATGCATGCTCGATGGGGTTGAGGTCTGGCGATTGTACAAGCCAAGGCAATACCGGTATGTTTCCCCTTGCCAAGTATTCCCGTGTGTGCAAAGCTGTATGTGAACGCGCATTGTAATGCCTCAACGGATAGGAGCCTAGCGTTTATGTAAATTGACGGCCTTAGAACATTTTCAACGTAATTTACAGTGTTCATGTTACCATTTAAAAAAACGAGCTCAGTTCGTCTGTTCTTCATAATACCCGCCCCCTAATCCCTACAGCTCTTTGTGTTTCATCTGCGTTCAAATAACGTCGCTCCATGACGTAGATATTTTTTTTTAAAACTTTCTTTGAATTGTTTAAATTATAAAATTGATAGAGAATACTAAAAGTTAATAAAATTACGCTATAAAATTCGAACAAATGAAATACCTTTTGAATTTGTGAAAGAAAAAAAACAAATGGTTCTCGGACTTTTTTTTACATCCAGCCAGAATGTCCTCTAGATCAAAAAAGTTTACATGGATATTACCTACTTGGTAAGAAATGTTATAATAATTGATTAATAATTAGAAATAGTATGTGTTGCATACACTTTTTTAATGTGTGTATAATATAGAATTAACATTACCAGATAGTGTACTTAAATGAAGAGATGATGTGCGTAGAGATCTAACCAAATAGCGTTCCTTTTGGAGAATTTCGATTGTGTTTAGAGATTGTATTGCGTCCAGTTCACTTATACATATGACTACGGAGAAAAAATCTTTAGGGTCTTTTCGGTAACTTTGGTCGTTCAATGTGCTTAAAAGTAATTTTGGTAAAATTTTTGGACATTCTTTACTCTTAAAAGAAGTATTTCGTAACAGTACACACGTAAAAGTATAACAGAATAGTACAATATTTGCTTATTGCCAATTATTGTATGTAATTTAAAACTATATTAATGTCGAATGTAACATTAATTAAACGATCGCATTTAACACTTTTGTTTTAACAAAAATTGTCATCTAGTTTACAATAGATTTACCGACATTTTTATGGCTTTCTTTTCAAGTCTGTAGTAATTTTGTGCAATATCGTACTCTATTCCTTAACAATTTCGATGGTTTTTAATCTATTACATTATAGGGAAAGTAATTTATTGTCAACATGGGTCTTATTAGATACGTCACGCGCAGTTTGTGGGCGGCACGCGCGTCCTTCTGACGAGGGAAAACGGGACCAGTTTTTGTACACGAAATACTACAGATTACTGACGGGACGGTCGAAGCTTGCACTGTTGGACAATTTCCTTGTGAATAGTCTATGAAAAACTCTTTTATCTGTGTACCAACCGGTGTAGTCGCCGACTACGTTCGCGCTGATAGTAATAGATAGATAGATAATACGTTTATTGTCAATAAACAGAACGCACGCAAATAGTAAGAAAAAAATTCAAGCAAATAGTATTTTTCTATAAAAAAAAAATCTGTGCACTTTCCACCTGCTGCCGGTGAAGCGCTGATTTTCAGCTACCGCCGGCGATACAAACGCGAAACTAAGTAAATGATTAATAATAAAAAGTATTTTCATTTACATATAGAGAATATTAAGATAACGGAGTGATAATATAATGTGACAAAAGAATTATTGAATTAAAAAAAAAGATTTTATCAATGTAAAACGTTCCTCGAATATTAATCGGGTTGATTAGTTATTTCAAATTACTCGTATAATAGTTTTTTTTTAACTATACAGCAACAAACTTACGGATTATTTTTTTTTATTATCGGCTATGGGGTGATTTCTATTTGAAGTTATGTCATGATAATGAAGCTTTAGATGTTACGGCATGCTTACGTAATATACTTCCGGCTCTCACACGTTTGAGTGTCGGAACACAGCGCCGTTGTTGTGGCGGCAGATTGGCATCGGAGGTGGTAGCTACGGGGGTTCGAAAAACCATACCACCATCCAGACTCCACAACTAATGTGGCCCGGGAATCTAACCCGCGTCCTCCGCGTTAGAAGGCAAGTGGGTAAACCACTCACTGCTGTCCAGAGTTGTCCACACTTGTGGCGAGTGGGCAAACCACTGCGCCACTGAGGCTGTCCACACCAATCCAACACGCGTTCTGTTTGGCTGGTACGCACATGATGTAAAAATCATTGGTTTTGTGGAATAACTAGACATTTTGGAAAAGACAGTTTTTATAACTGTAACACGTTTTTTCTAGTTTATTAATGCTTTGATCCTACGATTTCTATAAACAGATCACGCACTCTACGAAAGCACGTGGTACTGTTTTGTTACTTTAAAAAAAATTGGTATACAGTTTTGAAAATGTTATACGTTTAACTACACAAAACGAAATGTGCCGCTATGCCGCAGCTGGGCTCAGGGAAGTTTGCGCTGTTAGTATTTTTCGTGATAATTACAGATAAAATATAGACCGCAAAATGTCAAATTACTGGTACCTTGCGTTGCTCAGGTCTTACATTCGTAATCCCCTGCGCTGTCTCCCTGCGCGGGATTAAATCGCCCGTAGGGACAGCTGCCCTCCCTGAGGACCAGGCGGTACCCTCCCGCCTTTACCAACTGAGCAGATTGCCTAATGACTGGCCCCAGTAAGGCTTAAGGTTTAAAAGTGATTTTACTCCCCTTTCAATGTATATGCGGTAGTGATTTTTTTAATCATAATTCTTTGTTAACCTTATGTTTTGTTTTATATAAATATATGACTTTTTTAATTTTTCTGAATATTATTATTTAATGAGTTATCCACATAGCAGATTAAGAGAAATTATTATAAATCAGTACTTTACAGATTATATTTTATTTAGCTATCGGCAGTTATTTTTCTTTTAATTTTATAGGTTTACACTTAATCACAATCTCACTTGCTGTTAAGTGATTGTGTCGTTTTTGTTGGTAAAGCGCACAAACCTAGCAGTAGCCTATTCGCTTTGTTCTTTTTTATTTTAATTTATTATAGAGGGTTATATGAAAGTAAATGATGCGTCACCCTCCGCTTTGTTCTTAGACACCTAAGTTGTATTTGATTACCGAATTCGAACTTTTGCTTGACACATTCCGTGCCTCGTGGCGCGGGGCGTATCTTGATCTGCTACGCTGAAGCATCTGTTGAAAATGTTTTGTTAAATAATTACTTACTATTTATAATATAATAACACTTAATTATATACTTTTGTGTTTCATATGTATTTAATAATATTATTAAATACAACTTTAATCCGCATCAAGAATAAGTGAAATTGTTAATAACTGAATAAATTATTAAAAAACTGTCTCCATATCCAAGTACGCAAGGAAAGAATCTTGTAAAAATGCTTTGGCACGGAGCGTGTTAAGGGCGTCAAGAGGTTAATAGATTTTTTTTTATTTAGTTTTTATTTTTTGGGAATTTTGTCGCAATGGACATATCTGTCCCATCTTAATTATTTCCATTACAACAACTTACTTATTACTAAATATAAAACGGTGTACCAAAATTTATATATTAAATTAAAAAATCTTCCACTTATGACTTCTTTCTCCATCCATCTCTATCAGCCTCTATCTTCCTCACTCACACCTTTCACACGCATATCCATCCCTCTTTTCTTTGGTCTCCCCCATACATCCATCTACTGTCAAGTTTAAGATAATTTTGTTCAGTTTTATTGTGTTATGTATTTCATATACCAAAAGTAAAATATTTCAATAATCATTTTGTTTTAATTATAAAAATTTAGACAAACTATTTTTTTTTATAATAACATTAATATACATTAAATAAAAATTTACGATTCGACACAAAAAGTTCTCCCCGGCGGGGAATCGAACCCCGGTCTCCCGCGTGACAGGCGGGGATACTTACCACTATACTACC
>DWQX01001850.1:0-24995 GCA_018245475.1 Pharmacophagus antenor | reverse complement strand
TATATATATTATATAGTTATATATATAGTTTTACTTTTATTTATTAGTTTATTATGTATTAACTTATTATATTTATTTATATATTGTGTATACACCATATATCTATATTTATCTGTTCTATTAGTATTACTTGTATAAACTTTTACATGTATTGAACATGAAATTATTGTCCATCCTTACTTTATCTTTATTTTCCGCTACCACTCAAAGGTTGGCTGGAAGAAATCTCTTACAGTGATAAGTCCACCTTTGTACAATTTTATCTTATAGCCCTTACATGTAACTGTTTTTTATGTACAATAAAGTATTCATTCATCCATTCATCAATAATATAATAATATTACGTAACCTAAGTTAAGTAATAAAAAAATAAAATAAAAATAGTAAAGTAAAAATATGATTGGTAACTGTAATTATTATCTCATTTTACGTATTTTAACTATATATATATGGAAAAAGATTTAGAGCTAATAAGCAAAAAAGAACCCAAAAAGATGTTTTTTTTTAATTGTTTCCTAATATATAATAAAATAAATAAATAGCAATAGCAACCTATTAAAACAATAATTTATTCCCATTGAAGTAATCAGAATCTTTATTGACATCATACATAAGTCTATTGACGTAACAACGTGTAATGGGGCGTGTTAAGCCGTCCTATACGTCAATTGCACCGGGTTCAATTCTGTTGACTCCTTGATTTTATCAGGAGTGCGTCATGCTCGCTCTTCGAAATTACTTCATCTGGGTTTAATCAAAGCACATAATGGCGAGAGTGTAAAGTTACAATACATTCATTTAATACTCAAAAAACATATTGAAAATCAATTTGAATTTCGATAACAAAATTATAACGAAGGAAAAAATATTTGAATTTCATTTAATATTACTTAAACATGACTTTATAAAACAAAGCATTCGAGATTTTAGATTAGAGAAAATCGTGTGTATTAATCATGTCCTATTTACCGGTATGTCAACAAGAAAGAATTGCTGCTGGAGATAATGTTTAAAAAAGCCACAGTTCATGTTCCTTCCACGGATTCTATAAATTCATATTAGTTGCATTCATTTGTTTTTACCTGCTGCGCTTTAAGATTGGCACATAGATCTTCGAACTCTGTCAGAGAGATGCCATTCTTCCGCGCGTCACCGTTCACGCTACCGTTGACCCCTCTTCCGTGCTTCGCGCCGTTGTCGTAGTACTCCTCGATCATACACCGCACCTGGAACGAAAGAATATTTAGCACCACTAATTAAAGCATAAAAAATCTTTCAGTCTCAATTTTTTTTATCAGTTATGAGCTAACACTACCGTAATTTTACCCGATTTTAAGTAAGAATGATATCGTAGATAATGAAGCGTGTTTTCCCGGAATACTTCTGGCTGTCACATCTAGATTGACATTGAGAGTAGTTAATCTGTACGAGATTGGATAAATTGTATTTAGACGTCTGTTACGTACCTTATATAAAACTTTCTTGTGCAAGATTTTATGCTTGTTGTTTTTCAAAAAGTTATAGTGATTTAAAGATTAAGAAATTTTCAGGATGCCTTGAATTTATGTCTTACGTACTCAATTTACGTTGTAATCACTCAAAATGCAAAAATCAAGATCAAGATGCGAAGGTTTGTACCTGCCTCTAAACTAACATGTAAATTTACTTGTGTACAATACAAAAAAGAACGTTTATCTAAAATGTGAATATTGCGAAAAAAATACATTAAATGTGTAAAAATTGTGGAAATGAAAAATTATAATTTATATAACAATGAAGAATCGTGATAAAATGTAAATAGAGAAACGTACATGCTCACAATGTAAAATCTGTTTTTTTTAGATATGGTCGACATTAGTTGTTTGTGAGGAACAAACCTTCCATTGTGGTATCTTATATCCTACGCCGTCCAGAGCGTCCTTCAGCTCCTTGAGGTCAATGAACCCATTGCCGCTAGTGTCCAGCTGTAACAAACGAACAAATACTTTATTACCATTTACAACTAATTAATGAAGAACTTCGGAGAAACTCTGTGGAATTAGAAACGAGTACTTATTATTATTTAGTACTTTTCTGAAAATTAAATATTACCAGTAAGTATTCTCAAAATAAGGAATTAATCAAAATGAAACGGACACTAAGAGCGCTAAAAGGAAAATAGAGCGATTATAAAATACGATTGCTAATTATTCAGAACGCCTGGAGCACTGTACAAAGCAGTTCGAAACTTTTTGTTTACACTAATAAAGTACATTTTGAATTACATACAAGTTTTGTATAATAACATTATTAAACTGGAAGTAAAGATTATCAATAGGTTTTAAGTTTTGTTATTATTATAAACATTTCCAAATCCTGTTTATTTCAAAATACATTGATTAGTTCATAAAACGTAATAATTTTTTTTAATTTAAATAACAATAAATCTACGCTTTTTGTTTGTCATGGGAAAACTTTAATTTGATCATAACATATATTAAAAATAAGTAACTACAGATTCCTAAATTTAATATCTTATGAGGATTACATAAAATGATTTTCTAATGAGTGCACAAAACTTTTAAATAGACCAAAACGTGATATTTCTTTATATCTGTCGCAATAATTTTTAAATGAAGTTAAATTTCATTAACAATTAAATCTTTGCAATAGATGCAAAATAAAAATATTAACCAGCGTAAAATAACAACCTTCTTTTTTGCAGTTTCGATATAATAGTGCAAGTTGTTTGGCAACTTCATAAACAGTTATTGAGAGAAAACCTTAGATATAATATAAAATTAGCTGCCTATACCAATAAACTTTTAAGTAATATAACAAGGATAATTATCATATTTTATATGCTGATCATATAAACATTCATCACACGCAATACCTAAATTTGTTAGCATTTGTACCCGAACGCGATATTCTATTGTAAGAGCTAACCACTGTCGTATTAATTACATAATGATCTTAGAAGAATTATTGGTAATGAATAGAGAAATTTTGTTTCATGTAAAAACTTAAAATTAATATTTAATAAATTGTTGTTCAAAGTATTTTACAGTAGTGTTTAACGCAAATATTTAACAATTGATGATGTTATCATTAATAACTGAATATACTCAAACAAACTATTGGTTAATTGATATTAATTGATGCGTTAATATGACTCAGTCAAGCGCTATGTTTTTTATATAACATATCTTTATTTCTGCGTGCTATCTTATGTATTACGTTTAATTATTTTTTTTTTGTCTTTTAATGTTTTAATTTTTCAAACCATTACCAAACTTAAATTTCTAAATATTTTCTTAAAAGAAATCAATTTGTCTATAAAATTATTTAGATATTTCTCCGACTCTAATCTCTAAGAATATCGCTATCCAGTCGTTGCAAACATGATTCATTGTAATTGAATAATCAGTCGATTACTTTGAAAAAAATCTAATTGCATCGAACATCTCTTTCTTACTTACTGTTAAGTTGCTAATGAACGAAACTGACTAATAAAAATTAAATATACCGCTTAAATAAATATTGGAATACGTAATATTTTTGCAAACTTATACTTTGTATATGATGTCATTCAATTGCGGTAGTAAATTCGCATTGCTTACAAATAAAGAGTTTAACAATTAGGTAAAAACGAGAGTACATGAGTGCAACATTCTGTTTACCCGTTCCGCATTCTTGAGTATTCTAACGGGAGTAGAATGCAAACTATTAAAACAGTTTTTTATAATCATGACTCAGTGGTTAATCTACCGTGTATACCTTGTTCACAGAATAAGCCAAAACGAGCTAGCAATTTTTTTATTGATTATTAATTTCATTGGAGTAAGACAGCAGTTTTTAGTTTTAGATTACACTGGTTCAATCGTTGATGTTTGGAATTTGAGCAGTATTAACAACTAGGCAAATATTCACATAAAAACTTTCGGTGATATTCTTTGTTAGAGATCTTTCCTAAGTTACATTAGTTCCATTGAAGTATTATAGTAAAATCAAACTGGCAGAGCCTTTCATATAAAAAATACGTTCAGTTGAACAAAGCGTTTCGCTCGGGGTGACGTACAACGAAACGTGATCCGCGCCGGAACAGCAAGTCTTGGTTGGCCTTTTTTGTTTACGAGCAGGACGGACTTTTGCATTGGTGTAATTTAGGGTTGCGTCAGTACCGGCGTCTCGGATGTAAAGTGCTGGTTTCACTACCATCCGATTTTAATTATCATCATGTTAGACTTTGTCTGTTATTTTTTTTTTTACGTTGTACGGTGAAAATGGTATGGTAAACAGTTATACTTTTCAAGATATTACTAAATATTTGTAGATGTAATTATGACTCGGTTATAAGATCTTCCTGTATACGCAAATGAACAGTTTGTGTGTAGAGCAAAGGAGGTTCATTCAATTCTGAACTTGGTAAAACGACAGCTGGAATTTTTATCTCAAAATTTTAAAATTAATGTTTAACGAACATGAACAAATATATTAGCTTAATTACCTCAGTGAGCCAGCGGCTAGCCGCTTGGTTTACGTATTGTAGTCACCGTACGTTTTATTCCGGGATCACCCACATGAACGGAGAATTTTTAAGGATGAGAAGAGTAATTTTGAACACGCCCGCTACCTAATATCTGCATATTATCAATTACTATGTTTTGGCACTCATAGTGTGAGGAACAGAGTACACTAACCTTATCACCACCTTCAACCTCATTCCAATCCATCATGTAAAATATGGATCACGATAAAGTGTTAACCTATCGTCGATACGAAATCATCACCAAGGAGAACTCAATAAGTAATATATTATTGCATAAAAATACAGGAGTGGCAACCCTAGTTCGATTTACAGTGGGAACAGCACAATGCAGTTTTTTGTAAGCACCATAAAGTGCAGTGCAAGAGCGATTGCGGCACCGCGACCGTAGATGGGCACGAAACGAGCCGAAAAGATCTAGTTACGTAACGTGGCGTGCGAGGTAAACAAAAACAAAGTCCGTGTGGTGAGCTTTATATAGGCACGCGAAAATCGAACGGCATAACTTTATATGGATTTCATTTTGTTCAATACATTGTTGTTATATGCTTCCTAAGCATCGTACCGTTATACCGAGCTGTTTGTCTAATACTGCAGCGATCCAATGATTAGATTTCCTATGGTTCAAGTACGTATTGACTCACATCATGGCACTATCGCGCACGGAACGTTGAGTAATGTGGCCTAAATTGTGTATATTTACACATTCATGAAATTCCATTTTAAAGTCTTTTCTAACAAGCGTTTCATAAAATATAACAAAGGCTAATAAAGAATTATTATCAAAGAGTTCCTAATATATTTCATTAAAGATATATAGATATATTTTTCATTAAAGATATAATAACAATAAAATTCAATTTTTCTATTAAGGAGAATTCGTTCGTAACGGCCTTCAAAAGCGAAATGATCAACTAATTTACGACATAAAATCTCCACATGTAAAAAGCAAAACGAAATGTTAATACAGCCACGCTCTGGTTTTCACTGAAATATAGACACGTAAGGTTAGTTTGTTACGTAAATATAATTTAGGCAAGTTGTATTTCAAGCTACTTTACTCTATGCACAGTAAATAGCTGCATACTAATTTCTATCAAAAGATTTCTAATAAAACAAAAAATAAAAATATTTTTCTTATTTTCGCTTCCTTTAACCGCAAATACTACGACTACATTACTATCTCGACACGTTTCGCCACTACACGTAACATCTTCAGGACATCTTATGCGTTCGACAGCAACCGTAATGGCCTTACACCCATAGAAATTTAGTCGTCATCCACGAAGTCAATCACTGTCCAGTGATGTATTGATATGATTCTGGTATTGTATATAATATATAACACTTATTAGGCATAAATAATAGGAGTAAGGTAATCAATTACTAATAAATTAATTCTTTGTGTACCAAAAATATATTTAAAATTAATTAAGTTAATCTCAGCATTTAAATTAATTATATCCAATAAAAATCGAACATAAAATAATGATAAGGAATCGCACAATTCTCTAACAACATAGTTTTTACGCATCGGCAGTTCTAAAATAATTGACGTGATAAAGCAAACAACTCTGAAGCTAATTAAGTGACCGTCGTAAACGATAACCTAACAGTGATATGAGCAATCAATTGTTTAGCGACCCATTTGAAAATCGATACACATAAATAACAACGTGACATATTCAATAAGAGGCACTGTTTAAATGTCCAAACATGATAAGTGGCGATAGCAATACGTCATACGTAAATTCTAATCTTTCCATTTTTGATCTGCATGATGACAAAGAATTTAAAAACATTTCTTTATAAAGATATCTCATATTTACGCGAACATATACATTTAATAAAATTAAATTTTACGGATTTAACGCGTTAATATTAAGTTATTTGGATTTTTAATAAATTAAATTATTTCAGAAACTAAGCTATACGAATATAAATAAAACTTCAAAACATAGTACGCTGATTCTACGTAGATCGCACCATAATAACATAACAATTAAAAAGCTAAAGGTACTCCTTGGTAATGACTTCAGTATATCTGTCAGCTCAGTCCTGCCGTGACCATAGATAATGTGTAGGCACTAGAAACGTCAAGAAGTAAATAAATAAAATAACCGCGACAAAATCCGTAATATTTAGTATTGTTAAATATTGCTTTATATTTAAACTGTACTGCTTATTTTAATTTATATTACAATTTTTTTCTAATTCACGACATGTACACATTATCTTTGGCTACGTTAAACAGGTGCGAAATTTTCCCACCTTTAGTCGCTATTGTTGTGTGTAATGTACATTAAGAACTATTTCGTGTGCACTGCGTAGGCAAATTCAATATTAAGCGAATGTAACTAGGAAATACGCACAATTATATATTTATACATTTTTAACGTAACAAGGAAATACACTTAGTCATGAACCACGAACTATAACGTATCAAATTTAAAATTTAGAACTCAAATTCAATTTCAAATTTAAATATAATGAAAAGCCAATGCAGAACCGTTATTTTTCTATAGTGCCAATCAAATTCGGTACCTACCATCTGATAGATCCCCGACGTCTGTTCAAATGCGATAATTATGAGCGAGCGTACACACAATGACTAATTGCGGTGATTCATTACTTCAGTACGATGTTTATATAGTACTGACATTATGTTGTGGTGTTTCGATGTAGTAAGGAGTTGTTTTTAAATTTTTTATTATATTGCAGTGCTTAATTCTTTGTAATGTTCCATTACGGTAAATATGCTGATGGAGTCTGAAAACGTACCTTACTTCAAGTTTATTTCTACGTTTTATCATTCTTATTTCCTCTAATGAATCTGAATGGTCAGTTTTTCTTGTTATAAGACGGCCTCTTTTCATTTACTTATACGGTTTTAAACCAATAAATGGGAAAGATTTTTAAAATAAATAAGTGCCATAATTTCAGCACAATAAAATTTGATGACCCGCTAAGTGTTCTTTACCTTCCTGCGTCATTTATTTAGATAAAAACGAATTGAATTATTGGTAAGATATACAGACAAACCTGAAGAACGATATAATTTTTCAAGATGTTATAAATAAATAACTAACTAAAAAGTGACTTTTTTACAGATTAAGATTATACTTGGAAAATTAGAGATGTATTTTACTTTTAAAACAGATATGGTTATTAGAGGGAACATTTTTGTTAAAATGTTTTAGTAGATATTTTTGACAATATAATTTTTTTATGTCTTTATGGCCACGTAACAATAAAACTGTAATTGCGCATTTTATAGATATTACAAACACGAATAGTTTATCAGGCAATATTAATGTACGAAGAATATGTAAATGTTTTGTATTTCCGATCCTAATATTTTTCTATTGCAATATCACTTAGGACACCGAGTAAACTAGAGTAAATAAACTTTTTTAATAAAAAACCTTTAAAAATGCAATTTAAAAATAAATGCTATTTAATACATTTAATTTCATAGAAATCTGCTCAAACTCGAAGCAACGACAATCTTGTAAGTATATACGAGGATAATCGTCAATCTAAGTTCGCGTGCTTTAATGAAATTAAACCGTCATTACTTATTTTTCGAAATAAAATCAAGACAACAGAGTAAATAGTTTACATATATCTACACATAATATAGCGAAACATTGGATTTGAGAGATGGTGTTTTCTTTATAATCCGTATATGTTAAGGAAGTTTGCCATCATTTAAATACGAATTCTTATCACAATCTTGATGAATATGAAAGGAAGGGTTTGAAGAACGTTAATTAATGTTACACATTACGAATTACTATGAGTACACTATATTGGCAACGGATTTAAACAATCTTCGAATTCCAATGGATTGATGGCCGTATATGGCGATCAGGTCGTACGCTGCATTGCAGTTACAGTAGCGCGGAGTCAAGGAACTCTGAGCCGATTGCTTCGCGATTAGGGGGACCGTTGACCTATCAAACCACTAAGTTGACTTAACAGTGGGTGTTGTTTCAATGATCACCTTCTACTCTTACATTACGTAGTGTGCAATTGGTTACCGTGTACAAATACATACTCGACTCAAATCTAAAAGTATTTTGTACGTGTATGTTTTAACATAAAGTAGTTTAAAAAAAACCCTAAAATATTCATATTTTTTTTAAATTTTAAACAATAACGTGGGAGATTACATTCCTTTTACCGAACCAGGTAGTCGTTTTGTTTATTTGCCTTCTAGCAATTTTATTTTAATTTAAAAACATTTGATGGGAAAATGTAACCGAAACGATAACAATGAGGAAGTCAAGTTTTTACGAAACTAAACGAAATTATATCTTGTTTAAAACATAAAATTCATAAATGATAGTGAGACGTTCACAAATCACGATTTCTCAGAAGGCATATACACTACAAATGCATTGTTTTCGTTACAGAGTTTTGTTTTGTAGGTTGTTAAAATGCAAATATCAGAATTCTGTCCAAGCTTTCGTGATCTATCGGCTTCTAAAAAGACCATTAGGTTATCGCACCTTTCGATTCGCCGAAGCGAACATATTGTCGGCGAAACTAACGGTCACCTGTCTAAATATGGACAAGATAGAAAGTTCTAAATACAATAGAATTAATCCAACGACCATCTGAACATATTGGTGATAGGTAACTTTTAGCAGATGTCGAGACTACGCTAGTGTATAAAAGCTCACTGCGGGGCACGCGTCCGCATACGCGCTCACGACCACGAGCTGAAAGTCATGGTGTTGGCCGTCTACGAGTGGAAAGCGACTAAAAGAATGCAAGGTGAGCTTCCGGCCCCTGCTAAGCTTACCGCGGCGAGACAGGAGGCGTGGGAGACCGTAGTTTAACTATGGAAAGAAGACGGCCTCTCCGCAATTCGGGCGCTCCGTCTAATGATCGCGTGGAAGGTGCGGCCGCACGGATTTTTAGTTTCCGTTTGGTACAGGTGCTGTCGGGACATGGCTGTTTCGGCAAGTACCTTTACTGGACCGGGAGGGAGGGGTGCCCGTCGTGCCACCATTGTAGCACGGCGGAAGACCGCGCATCATACCCTTGAAGCCTGCCAGGGCAGGAAGAAGCGGCGCGAAGTCTTTTGCGCTTTTGTCGGTCGGGACCTCTCACTGGCAATACGCTTGCCAGCGAGAGGGTCATGCTCAACAGCGAGACGGCCTTAGTTAGTCGTTGCTTCCTTCAGTGAAGAAGTGGTGTTGCGGAAGGTGACGGAATGAGGAAAAGTGGAGGCGGCAGTACAATCGCGCCCTTTCCCATTCCGGTGGTGGCTACAAATTGAAGGTGCGGACCCCCGCCCCACAAATTAATGTACCCACATTAGCCTGCTTATACAGGCCACCACTGATAGACAAGAGTACCCGGCGTCCTGGTCATTCCTGTCGCCTTCCCGAACGGAGAGCATGTCGGGTCAGCCGTCTGGGTCGGGCAATCGCGGACAGTGATGAAGAAGTAAAAGCTCAGCCAATTTCCCACGACACCGCCACTCAGGCAGTGGAGGAGCGCAGTAGGGTTTAGTGGGAAAACCCCTGCCACTGTCTTTAGCAGTGGGAAACCCTCACGCGCCTCCCTTTGTCCCTCGACGGATGTTGAGACGTTGAGTATCACATTCCGGACTATAAAAAAGTGCACAAAGGCGCCCTTACAGTAACGGTCGAAGACTGAGAAGAACACCGTGCGGTATTTTTAGCCAGTAAAAATTCGGTGTAACAGTGTACACAGATCTAAAAATGCTACATCATCGCATTGCACCCGCACCGGGCAGCAGCTGTGTAAACTATGTCGGCCCACCTAAGCGAAGTATTCGATAAATGCAACGATGACGTCACAATATCATTACAAATATTTTAACAGTAATAGATATCCATTGGTTTTCTTTATTTTTTACTTTTATTATGTTAAGAATATGTATTATCGTTATTTTATAAGTTCAAGGCATCTTAATTTTCCGTTGCCGAAATCCACAGCAGTGTAATAACGTATAGCATAAGTTTGAAACTTCAATCATTTACTTATTAGAACATTAAAACACTTATTACACTTACAGGGTAGTAAGTGTAATAATGTGTCGTAAAATAATACTTATTGAACACGAAAAATTAGTGACAGAATGAATAGCAACTGATCTTCAAGTTTCCAACTTTGTAATTTACAAGGCCTAGAAAAAACGTACTTTTTAACTATGTTTAAGTCTGGAATTGATGAAGAAAAAAAATTGTCTTTACGCCTTTCAAATTTAAGCAATAATAATTTCTTTCACAGATGAAAAAAAATCTAGTACAGATATCGGATATACTAAAGTATTTCATATTAATATGTTATAACGAAACGCTTAAACCAAATGTTTTAATTAGATGTACACTTAAGCGAGCCGCATTAACATAAATAAAACAGGTTTTAAATGTCGATCAATAGAATCAGACGTTACTTCTCAGAAACCCATTACCGAAAAGGCATAAGCAAACAAATCAATTAGCGGAGATCCGCATGACTTTTTAAATTTTTTTTCCAATCAGTACCGTCCTGCCTAACTCAAGATGAGGTCAATCGTCGACTGTCGAGATAACTTAGTAGTCTAAATAAGCTAAATATAATGGTTTCTTTTCCTGTGATATTAAACATAAATCGTAGCGGTTTCCTAAAGTTTAGATATAAATTTTAATAATAAGCAAAATTATCTTTAACTCCAAATTTTTTAAGGTACTATTTTACATACAGTTTTAAATACTGTAGTACCATATTATATATTTACACGTTTACGGTTGGGATTTTACGAAAGCTTAATTTATGGCCTCATTATCTAATTATGATTATTTTTATCATCCATCACACTATCAATGGTCCACAAACAAGTCTCGCATTCCCACTACTTAATATACTCAGATGAAACAACCTCAACAATTATCATAATGTCCTTCTATATTAATGTACCTAATTTACTGTTAACACATAGTTTAACATAAATGAAGTACAACATCGCCAAAATATTTTATAATCTGGAGTGAAAAATAAACTAAAAAATATATGACAACTTTCTCAGTAAGAAATATTTCTTAAGCCAGATGCGATATAGTCAATTACCGCCAATATATGATATAGCTTACTTAGAAAAACATGGTAATTTATAAAAAATAATTTAAGTATTTGTAAAAAATACTACAGTATCTATATATCTACAGCATATATCTAGCACCGTACACAGAGAAAGCCATTGTTCATATTTTGTTTCCAATAAAAGTCATATAAAATTTTTGTGAAAGGAATACCGCTTAGAAATGAACTGGGGATCAAGGGTTTTTGTTTGAAATGTAAATTTTTTAATATAAACAGTGTTACGAGATGGAGATACTCAACGTTTTCAATGGCATCTTTGTAAGTATGTTATTGTTACAGGTTTGTAATTTATTCGTGTCGCTTAGTTTAGTTGCAGACACAGACGCCGTTGATTACTTTAACAGCTTATTGTATCGATCAAAACCTCGACATGATTGCAATAGAAATTAAATTCTTAACAATAGTAAATTTAATTACAAAGTAAATGGCAAAGTATTATATTTTCAATTAAAAATCAATAATATTCCTGTTATAAAAAAGAGAGTTTATTTCGCTGAATTAAAAAATTCGGAAATAAAATTTGTTATTTTAAATTGTAATACAATTACTAAAATAAAATATGACCGAGTTATAAGTATGCGTCACCAGTGTAACTTAATTCCCCGTGTCGCTGGGGAATGCCGGGGGAGTAGAAGCACTATAAAAAGTCCGGGGTTCGAGCTAATTCTATTTGCGGCCATGTTGAATCTCGACGGGCCTTATGCATGCATCATACAATTGTTATATCAAGATACGGGATTTAATAAAAAAAAATTACGTAACCCAAGTTTAATGTACAGTAGACTTATACCACTGAAGAATAATGGTTTAGTGCTCGTGTCAATGAGGTAATAGAAGGTATATCGAAGATTCAATAGGTGAATAACAAGAAACAAGAAGGATTGAATTGTCTTAGCTCTCGTTGACGAGATGTACAGAAAAGTATTTATGATGAAAGAATAGTGATGACTGTTTATTCGAAGTCTTTTTTCCACTTGCGAAATTAATATGAAAATATCGTACGTATACATACTTCCATAAATTTTATGACAGACCTATCTAGACGATTTTAATTGTAGTCTTTTTTTTCCATGTTTACGGAGTACTTGTCATTGTAATGAAACTAATTGATACCTTTACAGAAATGTGTTGGAAATGATCATGACCGGCGCAAAGTTACAATGAAAAGATTCATCCTGAACGTTGTTTTACAGCCTTTGATAACGGTTCTATTGCGATTATGTAATTTAACTTTGCTCGAATTCACGTGTAATATTGTAAATAATTAATAAAATTGGTATCATCATTGATAAAATGTAACACTGGAAAACACAAGCCTTTTCTATAAAAATAGAATGATCTACAGAAAAATACTTGAACTAATTTTTTTTTGAAGTATCATAAATCATATATAAGGCAGTCTAACTATTAATGTCTGTTTGACGATTTATTTCTTTGTGTGGATACAACCACATACAGCGTACCAATGATTTCTAATATTTTTCCTATTTCAATAGGTAAGGACATTTCATTCGTTATCAACAGTGTCTTCGATTATGAAAATCGCAGATCGACAAACAGTGTAGCAGACAAAAAATGAACAACTATTAATACTTTACAATTACTGTTTTCAACTGAATGAAGGGTATCCAAAGGTATGAAAACATAAAGAAACAATGAACAAAACGCAATACTCTTGAAATCATTTCGATTTACAGAGCAAGGCCGAGGACTCTATTGTCAACAACTGTTTCTAACAACAAGTAAAGATCAGATAAACTTTAACGAAATATCAGTACAAAGGATTAATCGATATTGTAAACATGTTTTTCATCCACATTAGGTAATAATAATAAACAAATCGAGCACATGCATTGTAAGCTCATTTGTAAAGAAAATTTATCTTGAATTTCTATGATATAAAATAATTAATACTCCATAGTGTTACAGTAATCACATAGTTCTAATTCTTTATTTAATTGCATTTTGATTTATTTTATATAATTACAAAGAATTATTAATACAATTAATTACATACTAATTCTTTACTTTGTATAAATAAGTATTTTAATTTAGTGGACACTGATTTGATTCCGAGTAGAAGTAAGCGCGAGGTGCAGTGAGAACAGTCAGTCTTGATAGCGTCGTCGAAGTGGTTGTACTTAACTTGTGGTAACTATTGTGAATAATATTAATAAATGATAATTAAATCTGGGAATTACTATTATTTGTAAAAATAGATACCACTGGCGTGTATTTAATCTCTTTACTTTCTGATTTTTTTATTATGTAGTAAATAATTTTTTTTTAATTAGTCCACTACTTTCACTTATACAACAGAGAATTTTATTGGCATAGTAGCTATTACTTTTGGTTGATTATTTGTCTAGAAAATAATACTTTCTACGCTTTTTGTTGTATATATACACTGGTTGATCATACAGTGTATATGCATGGTTCACCAGATTTTTTTATACAATCAACTATAGTTGTCTAATAGTTAAAAAAGCACCTTATTGCTTTAAAAAAAATATTTTTAAAAATTAGAAAACTTCAAAGTATAATATAACAGTAAATATATTATAATGAAATAAATAGTAAACCGGTTAATATTCACAAAAGCAAAACAAAAAACGATACGCATCGAATTGAGAAATTCCTTGTTTCCGTTGGTTAAGAAACTTAATCATAATTTATAACATAATAAAATAACGTTAGACATATCTTAAACAATTCGTGTCATTACCATTCGGCTGGACTCTTACATAAAACACGATCGCAGCCGCGACAATCCCACAGGGAACATGAAACTGACTCGCCGACTCCACATGTGCCAGGTCTAGAAAAAACAATATTCCCTAAGATATAAACTATACATGTTCCAGTAGAGCGAAATTATTTGATAATTTCAAAAATCAACCTTAACACTGTGACACACATGTTATAGATTTGATTATCAATTTTTATCGCACAGCAGTTGACGCCAGACGTATGTAAATGGAGTTATAGACTCGCCCGCTTCCATGTTCATTACATCCTAGTAATAAATGTCGTATACATCGGGGCCCTGAAGAAAATCACAGCAGTAATAACGCTTAATGAAGATTAATTTGTTTCATGTTCTACCACTATTGAGAGTCATCAACGCGTCCAACGATTAATGCAAAGGCACGCCGCATAAGAAAATTATTATAACAATATTTAAAAAAAAATATTATACATAAATCATATTAATATTTGCGAATTTAATTTATGACGACATGGTTCTCCAAAAACTAATTTCAGGTATAAAGTAAAACTGATGAAGCTACATATTTTGCCACAATTTGGGAGATAAAGATAAAACATTACTATGTCAAAGCAAAGAAACGCTACTAGATGTAAACGTTTTCGATTGGTAGATCTCTTGCTAATAAGAGCCCTCATCAAATGCCAAATAAACTTGGTAAAAAAGGGCAAACACAAATTAGATTCATATTTGCCGCAGCACGTCAAGGGAGCTAGGGGATAGATATGACAATGACCCTACCCGGCACGTGCTTAGGCATAGTGCAAAGGGCGTAAGCGTTTGATTTCCGAAAGGAATCCCTGGGCTCTTCGAGGGGTTTTAATTCGTAGAAATTCCGTGGCTTTTTCTTCGAAGCAGGGAACTTAGAAAAAAATTCCCGAAGGCACCAAAACAAGATCCCTTGCTGTTATAAATAATAGTGATCTAGCTAAAGACATATTCAGAAGTTCAAATGTCCTAAATATCTCCAGATATGTAAGGCTCTTCATGACGTCAATAGTATTATGTGTAATACTAATGACGCCGTAATGACTGTAAATATCGATCTTCATTTACTTGATAAAGGTAAAGATTAATTCCTTAATTTATATAATTCCTGGAATCGCACCAGAATATCTGACGCAAGTATAAGGTCAGGTCACGTTGATTAGCAAACAAAGAGGCACGATGAGAAACAGAGCATGGGAAGCCGGCGAGTGAATGCCACAGTGTCAGCCACTGGAAAGTTCACATACTATGTAAATTAATGATCTGTTAAGATGAGACATATAATATAAAGCAAATATTTCTTTTTTAGTTGAAATAAAAAATTGGTAACAAAATCGACCTCTAATTATTACTAATGTAAGCAATGAGTATGAGTATGAATAGTTGGATATTTTGTGCAAAAACTGTTGATTAAATATTGGGCAGTCAGGGATTACTCCCTGAACTTTATAATCCAAAATATGTAACGAACAGCTTCCAAATTCTTTTCACTAAGTTATAAATGAAACAATAATCAAGCAGACCTTGGAGAATAGTACTAATAGCATCAAGCCTTACAAAGGCTAAGTCACGATTGTGTTTATGTATGCATTCTTTCGTAGTCACAGGTTTTGAGTTTTGCCCGATACGTTTTATATCTTGCCGTCCCTTAATATACCGTTGTACAATTTTATATTTTCATTATTACTTTTAATTTATGTCTGAACTTTGTTACCTTTTGTTCCATCAATGTTGTACATTGGAATGCTAGAAACGAAAGAAAGGCTGGTTTAAACTTGGCTCTCAGCCAAAACGCCATTTAAGCCGGAACGACGGGTTTTTCTACTTCTATTAAAACATTACAGTACTTTCACACGTTAATAAATAAACGATAATGTGCCAGAGTGATACGACCTTTTTATTAGTCACACAAATTATCAACGATTACATCACTATATCGATATGCTGCAATTGATAATGCCAGTAACGAGGCTATCGATATCCTTATGTCGGCAGGTAAATGACGGCGGTATACCATGGTAAATATTTACAATTATACATAATTCCAATTTATGAAAGAATCGTTCGAAATAGTCGCTGCAAAATTTTTAAATCGAACACAAAGAACTATTATTAACGTAATTTTTCTCCGAAATCTTGACTTAATGGATGATTCTGACATGGATCCGATCCAATTCATAAAATTGTATTAATACTTCCTGTTTAACCTAAAACGCTGCCATTTCATGTATGACAGCAGATAACCTTCTTCAACAAAGCTCTTAACCAACTTTTACAAAATAAGTTTTTGTCATATTTGGGCAGGGGTCAATAGTACTTGTCGACCGTGATACTACGGCGCCAGCACAAAATGGCAATTTAATTTGATATAAATCTTGTCTTCCTGTTCCGGAACTTCATATTTTAATATTTATGTAAGATAAAAAGTAAATTAAGGTTTATATAATTGTTGTTCCCTTAAAATCTTGCTATCAATAAAAGAAAATTTAATAAATGTATAAAACATTAATCACTTAATATTTTGATGATCACAATAATATATACGTATACATGTATGTTCTCTTAATTTAAATTAACATGCCTAAGAAAGCAGTACATTATAATTACAAGTTCCCTATATAATTAAATTTTGATCTTTTGTTAGACTTAAAATGCTTAATTATCAAAGACTCATAATAGTTCCTACAAAAGCCTTACCAACAAATAGATAACATTTACAAAAAAAAAAAATAATCAATAGGCTTTCTGTTCAAGAAACAATAAAATAAGCACAAATGTATTTATGTAATAAAAATAATTAACATCATTTACGGTAAGTAACGCGTTATAGTTGTAACATTTTACTAATCAAAAGATAACCATGAGAACAGCGTAGCTTTTGAAGTAAATCAAGGTTGTCTGGAAGAGACTGCTTTCAGCAATAAGACCGCCTTTTGCATTGCTGTCGTATTCTTTTACTTCGCTCTATTTGTAACACTTACTTTCTTTTATTTTGTTTCATGTGTATTTTTGTGTTATTTATTTTCGTTATGCAATAAAGACTATTCTATTCTATTCTAAATACGTGAACGAGATTAGATGTATCAAGACAGTTAAATCAAGAAACAATTCGAAGGATATCAATGACCAGAACGAAGACTTTCTCCTAAAAATAATTTCCGGAATTCCTGTTATGATATATTTTTTACAAAGATAAGCCAAAAGAACGAGCACGATGTACCACGTATGCCATAGAAGTGGAGCACTGGTTAAGTTTACACAGCACTGTGTTACAATCGTCTACTTGAGACAAACTAGTTCGCTCGCAGAAATTAAGCTAAGCTACACTATCCAATGCTTGGCTGCTCAAATAATCGATGTGGTTATACCTTCACGGCATCCGACAACAAAGACCATGAAGTTTTATCTTCAACGTATCACTTTTTTCCTGGGTACGATTTTGAGCTCACATGAGTAGAGTTTCGATGGTGGTAAGGGTTATTCGAAACCGCCAGGCTACCACCCCCAAAGTCATTGTTCCGATAACAGCATTTCTATGTTCCAGTAGTCATACATATTTGAGTCGGAGTATTCTGGGCAAGCAAGCTTCACTATGTATAGCCTCGTTGTCACTTATAGTAATTATGTTAAATGAAATTGAGGTCAAGTGTTTGTCCACTCATGAAAAAAAGTGAGTCTATTTAGCCCCTTCTAAAAGATGCAACAATGAGGCAACAGAGGGGCCGAGGCCCGTTTAACAATGCGAACGGAACGGCCGGGCTGCGTTGCGCAACGCGGAATCGCCTACAAGTGCATCTAGATCAAACTGCCCAATCACAATGCAACTGCATCAAAATCGCCTTTCCCCGTTCGTGTATTCAAAAGTGAAACTGCAAACATGAGTTACTTTCGTTGTGCTAAGGATTGGATAAATAAACCGATTTATATTTTTAATTGCATCTATCAAATTGTACTCTGTTCACGAAACGCATCATGATTGTGACATAGATATACGAGTATTATAAGAAAAGTGAAACTCACGCTAACCAACGTTGCAATTTTTTTATTTTAACAGATTCTTAATTAAAAAAAAATAGGTTTTAGAAGATTTATTCAATGAAAGTAAAATCATTTTTGATATAACAGTATTCAAAATGGGAATCAAAACTTTCATGCTGTATAACAACTCAACTTTTCAAAACAACCCTATCACCCTACGTACCTTTTCACAAGGACTCTTCCGACTTCCACTCCCTATCAACATCCGTAGACACTTTAAGTCCTTTGTAAGTGCTTAAGTTTTTAAGAATTTAACTGGCAATAATGAGTAAACCTCGGCTTTCACCGTTTGCTTACTAAAGAATGTCGCTACGTATCTTAATTATAAGGTTTAATGAGAATCATCAAAAGCACAAAATGGCTGAAAGTTGAATATTTCATTCATGGAAAAGATCAACAAAAATTATATAGAATATGTATAATGAATATTTTTATACAATCCAGACGTTGCTAACACAACCATATTTCATTTGTTTCATAAAAATTTAAAAAGAGACTATTTTCTTGTAATGGCTTAGGAGCTTGCACTTGAAAACAACTGGTCAACAATATCAAAACCTTTTAAAGTTTATTTAAAAATATTATTAGTTATAAGTAAAAAAGTACCTAACGTTCCAAATTCAAAACTTCCCTCCACATTTTTTGCGAGCTAATTAAAATTATCTTGTCACTATTAAAAATGGCTTTGCGTCGAGAACATTTTCGCGCTATGTTTTTTACGACTTTAAGTGTCTCCTGAAACCGGACGAATCGTAAGATAGAATTCAAATGGCGTTCACGGATGACGGCCCTTCTAAAGCAACCATGTATCGTTGTTATAATGAATTTAAGCGCGGTCGACTAACTTTGGGGGATGAAGAAAGAAGTGGTCGCCCTTTGACGGCTGTTACGGCAGAAAACGTAGTAGTGAAAAATATTATCCATGACGAGTTACATACCAAGAGATTCAGCATATACTGCAAATTGGATCAGGAAGCCTTCGCGAGATTCTACACGTGCACCTTCAGATGCAGAGGATAGTTTCACGCTGGGTGCCGCACAACCACACCGATGTTCAGAAGCAGGCAAGCGTGGAATGGTGCCATGATATGGTAGAAGAATTTGAAGCAGGTTCGTCTTGGCGTGTTTACATCGTTACAGGTGATGAATTCTGGATTTATCAATACGATCCAGAAACGAAGCGCCAGCCGACGGTTTGGGTGTTTCAAAACGAATCAACGTCTACCAAAGTAAAGCGACCTAAAAACGGGGGGAAGACTTTGACCGCGAGCTTTTTTAATTTGACTGGCTACTTGGTATCAATTCCTTTACGAAACCAAGAAAGCATTAACGCCGAATGGTATACTACCAATGCTTGGCAGAAGTTTTCTCTGTTGTGATCAACAAGCGACCAAACACAGGGCTCCACGGGCTACTGCTCCACCACGACAATGCGCCCGCCCACACCGGAATCAAAACGAGGGACATCCTAGACAGCACACAGATCAAACTCCTGGGTCACCCTTCTTACAGCCCTAAACTAGCACCGTATAACCATTTCTTAATTCCAAAAATAAAAAATCAGCTGAAAGGGATACAATTTTCGTTGCCAATTGATCAGGCTCGAGCAGGATGTAAACGAGGTGTTTGCAGCGGACTCGAAAAAGTGTTTCGAAAAGTGGTTTAGACGCATGAAACTTTGTAGAGGCTGGTATAGAGTACTTTGAAAAGATGTAATAAAAATATATTTACCTATAGAAAATTTTTATTAATGTCACAAAATATTTGAGTGTCTCACGTATTCTAACGTTTAACTTTCGAAAATGATTTTTTAATACATAGTGGTTTATCGTATGTAGATAAATAGTAATTCTTTGTATTAGATATTATCATGGTGTTCAAACAAATCGTTTATTGTCCAGTAGCTTTGGCGGATATGTGACGCGGCATGGACGATAACGCAATTTCCCAATGTACAGTTAAATTCCATAACATGTGAACTATTTTTAAATGTTCCCATTGTTAAAGAATGAATAGAAGTCGAAATGTACACCAATGTTAGTGCAGACAGACTTTACCAACACTATTAACGGTATTTAGCTGAAGCGGAAAAGGTGTTAAATATAGATTTTTATCAGCTCCACAAAAGGGCGTGTAGGTTTTTGCTTATTCACAGTTCTTTTTAATAATTATGTTTTGTTGTAATAATATTTTTTATACTAGTCTCTATGGAAACACGCAATGGAAAACATTAACATTAACTTTCATTAGTGCTAACAAATTAAAGATTAGTGAGCACTAATGAAAGTTACGGACCAATGCAAAGAGGATGATAGATATTTTATGAAAAATAACAAATCGAACTGCTAATTTACGTAAGACGTGAAAGGCGTTCGAATTAGGAGACAACAAGGTAAGAGAATGTAATTCAGTCGTTGGTAACATTTACGCTCACTTTCAATATTTCCTCTTTCGCCCTTTAACGACGCCTTCATTTATATTTATTGTGATATTTGAAAGTTATATTTTAAAAAATTTATAAAGTGCATATATATTTACTCCAAAGTTTACAAATCAGTAGCTGCGAGTCGTAATAGTGAAGTCTTGTTGTGGCAACAAGCCTGCTCATTGTCCCGTAAAAATTCCTTTATTACTGTATTACAATAAAGTTGTAAGATATTAAAGCGTCTCAGACGAACGGACGTCAGATAAGATAGATATTTACGATATTTGCATCCGTGTTGTGCGAAGGCGGCAAGCGTGTAATGCGAGTGGTGACGTCAGTGATATAAAACAGATTAGCTATTGATTTATACAGCAGACGGGGAAAAGTCGTAGAATTAACCGACGAAGAAAGTGGGGATATGGAGTAAAGAATGTAATAGTCAGAATCTTCATTGGAGCTTCAGTTCTCATTATTAAAAAATAGATTATACAAAAATTGTAAGTATATACATACTTACATAATAATCAAAGTAACATTGTTTGGTTTTGCTTTAGAATATTGTAACCTCGTTTAAAATAATGGTTACACCTCTTTTTTTTAAACGGTACAGCATTACATTGGTTAACTTAGAAATGGTGTCATTCTATATATAACTATCAATATTATATATAAAAAGACTACCGACTGCGCCATAAATCTGGATGACCACAGATTAACATCACTTTTGTATCCTAATATACTGACGACCATATTTTTCACATCAACAGATAATATACTGACAACCGGAAGTATAAAAATACCATTTCCGCATACTGGCGCCTCTACCTATTAAGTAAAAATCTTTGAAATATACTATGACATCTATATTCGGAATTTTATTAAAATCCTTCTATGCGTAGTAAAGATATCACTTACGTGGTCTATGATAATTGCACATTTTTCATACGTCATTAATTTTCGCCCATAAGATGTGCGAGGCAAAGTCGTCATTTACCCCGTCGATAGTATTTTAATTAGAAAACATACAAACAGTTTGGTGACAGTATACTCTCAAATACGGCGTGGGTATAGTGTAACAGCGCGACCAGCTCGACCGCAACGCGTACTGGCCGCCGCCTCGAAATGCAATTATCCCGTTACATACCAAACTTGAAACGTGATAAACAAACCCGCGCAGCGTACTATGCTTAATGTGACCACGTGTTTGGATTTTCTCAGGACAGCCACACGATGCTCATGTAAAATGAAACAAAGATAGCGCTTCAGGATGATTACAAATAATTAATTTGAAGAAAATTATATAACAGATTTTTTCTTTTCTCTTCTAGTTATAATATACTATAATGCTGAATCCTTCTAGAACCTCTAAATATTCAATTACTTGGGAAAATTAATCTTCAACCTCATTGACCAATCTCCACCAAAATGATTTGTGTTAGTTTGCCACCCATCTCCTATGGACATCAAAATATATACGTATTCTATCTCCCTTAAATTTATTGGCTAGATATGTTGCTAAAATACTTATAAATCGTTAAAACAAATCGGTACGTACTAACAATTCATTTAAAAGTATAAAAAAAATGATGTGGGTCTTTGATTTCTTAATGTGAACTCTGTGTATATTCTACTACAGTACATAAACAGTTTTAGAGTACGTGCCTTTGACTTTTATGCAATGATGGTAACACTACATGAGTCAACTAGTGAGCCATTAAACTTGCTATTTGTGGAGCAAACATAGACGTGCGCACGCGCAGTTTCCGCAGTGACGGCATAACTTTGAGAGATGGAAAGGACCGATGCATGCATAATTTTATACCGATGCGAGTGAAAACGCACTCGTATCGGTTTATACAAAGACATTCTATTGGTAAATTTCCTGTATTTTTTTCTTATAAAACGAGAATGCACCTATGCTTTTCAAATATTTGTTTATAAAAATTATGCAACAATATAAAATTATGTAGAACAAACAACCAAATACTCTTTTTTGAAAACGAGTAAGTTGTGACAAAAAACATCTGCAAATCCTCAAATACTTTTAAAAAGAGAATTATTCTTTCCTGTGTCATTCCAATCCTGTGATCATGTAAAATACGTCACACGAACTGAGCAACATTTTAATCGCGCACGGCTCTTTAACCTCCATCATCTCTGGTCCCCCTCACCTTTAGAGAATAATGACTCACAGACTGTTGACCTGAACAAGTACAGACAAAGACGAGAGTCTATTTGTGTGCGTACACAAAGTCTCTTTGTTTGTGTACTTTAATATAAAACTCTTTCGGATCTATGGTCGCCACGTACATACACCGAAAACAGATTCAAAAGTTTTGAAAAGCTCTTTAGGTGAATAATTTTAAAAGCCTTCTATCTACTATTTAGTTTCAAATAAGTACCGTCTTACTACACAGTTACAAATATGACATACAAAACATGTACAGTTATAAAATATGACACACAAAAGTAAAAATTAAAATAATAAAAGTAAAATTTTAGCACATGTTGCTCATTTCAATGTAAGGGGCACAGAACCCAACATGGGGTTCAAATTGTATTATTGATTTTAAACCCTCCAATGGCAGAACTCTCTCCCCCAAGGTCACAAATATTTAAGGTTGGTACTATTGACATAATGATATTATATTTTTTACTAATGTTTTAAATGACAGTAAATATATTAATGTATATGAAGGCAATAAGATGTTATACCAATGTCAAAAATAAATGTATCAACACCAACAATTATATCCGTGTCCTCTTTATATTAATGAGAAATGATAAAAGAAAAAAAAAACCAAATTAATGGCTAGCTACCACCCTTAATATGAATCTTTCACCATAAGAGAGTTGTTGTGTTCAAGCGGTTATACACATGTCAGATCCAGAGACATCCAAGGCGAACACGCTTTACCAACAGCGGATTCATTATCACTTATCATCTGGTGAAATTGAGAGCAATTGTTAGCCCAGAACCGACAAAACTATCACAACTTACTCTCTTCGACTATACAGAATATTAAGTCAATCCTAGACAACAAGTTAAACAACGCAAGTAACAACCCTGTTCCTTACTATTGTAGCCCGAAGTCGCCGAGTCCAGTTTTCAGAACCGGTCGGTAGCTCCGCGGCCGGGTTTATAGAGACTGAGTCACCGTACATCGTATTAACAATTACCAACCATACTAACAAATATATTTGTAACGTCGATACAGAGTTATCTCATACGGACGCACAATAATCATTATAGGGATACATGACATACTATGATTTCACTATAAAGAGCAACCGAGTTAAAGAACAAAGACGCCGTTGTGATCGCCTAACTTCGTAAGGCCAACAAAGAAAGCTTGATTTAATAATCGATAGAGACAAAGATATTTATAATACAATAACTAACTGCACAAGGAACTTATATCCTTCGCTTGGAATGGGCAGGCGGCGTTTGAGAGATATTTAATTTAAAAAAATAAACACATTTTTAAATTCTATAAAGGGATCTATTAAGGGTATTTAATGAAACAATATGCAAACGAAAAAGAGCTGCTACAATTACATGCAATAAACATTTCCGTTGATACAAATAATGTGACCAACCTATAACGACTTTCTGAAACTTTCTACAAGAAATTTTTTATCGATATTTCCAGAAAATATTACAAACTGTAATATAAATTTTACAGCACAATAGTTATAGTCGTGCAAATCAATAGAACCTAAATGGTTTAACGTTTATACTTCGCGTACTTAGGCACATTGCAGCTTAACAGATTGGAATGAGATTCACAACAAAAGGCATTCAGCATGCATAAATAAGTCGCTGAATGTATTAATTTTAGATGGCCACAAACCGGTCCCACTATTGTGTCTCGGACGCACTCGCAAGCGAAAATTTGCATGACAACTTTCTAGTATACACAAATGTAATGTTAATTATTTCATTTTAGTTAATAACAAATATAATATGCATACAAGACTTTAGAGTTACGTAAATAATTAAATGAATGAATAACGATAAAAACCAAATTTTATGCTACACTAAAACATCGATATCTAATGTTTTTATTGCATGACCAATACTTATTATTAACTACATGTACACACAGACACATATATATATATAT
>DWQX01001849.1:0-25000 GCA_018245475.1 Pharmacophagus antenor | reverse complement strand
GGAACGAAAGTGGCAAAGAGGAATAAGTAGAGAAGGCAATGCTACTACTTACACGTATAATTGTATACTATGATCTATTTGCATTAAGGACAGCTTAATAACATCAATAAGGAAATAAAAGGAGAACAGAAAAAGTAGGAAATAAAAGAAGGAAATGGTCTCTGACCACCAAGTCAGGGGAACGAGAATTAGAAAAAAAAAATGTCAACTTGCCTCCGTAACAGCATTATTATATTCCGGTACTTATACAAGAGAATATTGTAGGCGAGTACGCACTACCACTTACAGGCTTGATGTCACTTGAAATCATATGAAAAAGGTCAATTGTAATCCATTAGGGAAAAAAAAAACAAAAGTTTCCCAAATGGGGTTACCTCATGTGGAGTACACCGTAGGGCGAGGAGCGACTGAGGCGTGGTTATGGTGTCCATTACAGTTAAAATGATATCGACAGCTTAGCTTATGTTGTGGGTTCCAACCGTCAACGATTTTATTACGATAAATAATGGGGGCGTTGTATTTTATTTATTGTTCATTTCACGAAATTATCTTTTTTTTAAGTCTTGGATAGGAATGAAATTATCATATGGACAATTCAACTTGATGTGTAATTTTGAATACTTAAATTTATTCTTTATAAATTATTTCTTAATGAATTCTTATTACTCTACATTTTCTTTGCTTAAAACTGCCCCTGCGATGCACTTCCACTTATTCCGGTCTTCAGCGTCTAGGAAACTCTGAACTATGGAGGTGTCGAAGTTTTGATAAGTTTCGTCCAACGTGCAGGTGACCGACCGCGTGACCTTTTGCTCTCGATTTGCCCATGGACAACGAGTCGTTCCATGCAATGTTCGTTACGGACCACGTGCCCGAAATATTTGAGAATTCGTCTTTGCACAGTCGATGAAAATCTCTGTTTGATCTTGAGTTCCTCCACGATTAAGACGTTGGTCCGGAACACTGTCCAGGGAATCTGCAACAATCGCCGCTAGCACTACATCTCGAGTGCATCGATTTTTCGACGGTCTTGGAGGCGAACCTTCCACGTCTCTGCGCCATATAGGAAAATCGGTAAGATTAAGCTCCTCATTAGGCGGACTTTTGTGGTTTTGGTGATATTACGGTTTCACCAAACTTTTAAACTTGTCGACAGCAGATCGTGTGATAGCACATCTCCTGCGAATTTCGTCTTCACATCCTCCAGTGTTTGTGATGTTGGAACCGTGGTAATACTTAAATAATGGTAATACATAAGACTTGACAACCTCACAGTTGCCGTCCATAGGGATGTCAGAATGGTTCAGTTCAGCTCGGTCCGCTATCATATATCATAAAACAAAATTACCCAGGATATATAGAAACTGAAAGATATGAATTTCAATTTCACGTGAGTAATAAGTTTCATGAATAAAATATCAAGTAGAAATGGCAGATGTAAAATCAATCTTTACTATTTAATCACTTTTATATTTATAAATGTACGTAAGACAAAAATATACGGTACGATTTCCACCGCGTCGTATACCGTCCTATTTGTCGACGGATAAAAATATGAAGTAAATGATCACATTACTACAGTATTAAAAGTTACACAATTCATCAAGATTGAAAACAAACATACATAACAACCGTATTTAAAACAATTATTAGATAAATAAAGTTAAACATAAATTAGAAATAACAAACTAAAAGTGTTTACACTTGTTACCACATTATATCTGGGAGAGTATTAAAAAGAAACGAAATCGCCTTAACAGAGTTATTATTCTGTACTTTTCATCGTAATTACGAACGTGGATACTTCACGGAACGGGTACGGAGAGGGGAAAAACTAAAATAAAGATTCATGGAGGTGGAGCTGTCCACTCAAACATTTCATAAGACAAGGGATCCGTTGTCTCGAGTACTCAGTCAAGTTTGTTCAGACTCGGCCACTTATATCCTACGGGTTGAAAATCTAGATTTTAAAGTTTGCTTTTTTTTGTATTGCTTAAAATGAAGTCGCCGTGAAATATGAACGAGGTACGTTTTAATTTATAGATAATAAATATAAATTTGAAATTTTTCGTTAACGATTGCGCGCACGTGTAAAATTACGTCATCGTGCGATTGCGTCTCGGGTGGTGGGGACAGTCCGTGCAGCGCGAATACGCTTGTTAAAAATCATAGTAAAAAACCAGTTAATAGGGAATGATTATAAAGAAAGCACATAAAATCATAATCAATAAGTTTCAAAGATGAACACAAAAGTAGATTCTTATAATTGAATACGTATCTGGCTTCATTAATCCATATCAATAATTCTAGAGGACTTTTGTTGCGACAATTAAGGTGAAATAAAAAATAAATAAATTTAAACCAAATAAACTTATGCACACGCAAACTTTGAAGAATAATGAGTGAGAGGAAATTGTTAGCGAACGCTCCTATTTGTGTATTTTCGGCGGTCTGCCCCCCTCTTTGTTTTACGCGTGTGTGTTTTTTGGGGAAGTCATTAAATTTTTTTTTTCGGGCCTCCGAGGAAGTGTTGCTTATTTTCAGCGAGGGTTCGCGAGTTTAAATTCCGAATGAATGGAGGCAGAGAGTGCGGAGTCATCCATTTACATGCAACTGATAAAAAATAACAGAAAAAAAAACAGTATACACGAGTTTTTTTTTTTTCAATTAGTGTGGAAGGGAGCATTTTAATATTTCTTATTTAGTAGGTGGTGAATTGTATATAAGTATGATACGGGACGAAATAGAGTTCAATTCCGTTCCCATTAGTAATTGTTGGTTTACCTCAATGTGGGTAAATGATAAATTAAAAATGAATTATTGCTTAGTACTTGATACTTTAGCATTCAATCACACGATACAACGCAGTAGTATTTTCTTATCGGCAATGGGCCAACATTTAATCTTAATCGATACAAGATGTTATGTGACAATAGTGTCGTAGATGGTGAAGCGAGCTCGCCGAGAATACATGGAGAGTGGTAGCTAGCCAGACATATCAAACCTTACAACCATCCTGAAGCTGCTGCTAAAAATCTAAAAGATAACCATAAGGGCAAGATGGATATTTACACGATAAAGCGTAAAATTACGCCTATCATCTACTTTTGGGTTTCAGATACATAAGTAATATCACAGCATCTTTCAAGTAAGGTATGCAAATTATTATTTAACGACACACACAGGTAACTTTTATATAAATACAGAAATAAATCACAATGTATAGCTGTACACGTTTATATACTTGGACTACAAGTACACGGTTAACAAAACCGAAAGCTGTTTACCCAAAAAAAAAAAAACACAACTAGTGACTGTTGATGACGTTGTGAAATATCTTATACTTATGTTGCAATAAGCCGCTGGGGGCGAGCGGCGAGGGGGGCCCGCAATTAAAATTATAATTTTTGGCAAACGCCCGTGCCCCCAGCGGCGTGTATCTTTGACGTACCAATGGCGTTTAGGCTCGCGCCACACTCAGATGTTTCTCGCGTAATATTTACACATTAATCATAACGACTCATAACTTCACATCGTCAAATATTTAAAACGAAAGTCATATCGGCGACAACCGCGAGTGATCGACGGTATTTTAACGGTTATGGGATAACACTTAGCTTCGATTTCACTCGATGTTGAGTGATTGCTTCTAGCTCTCAGATGGATCTGCCGGAACACGGTAATGCTGTTATGGCGACAGATTGACATGAAAGTTGGTAGCTAACCAGGCGGGTTTTGAAAAACCCTGTCAACATCCAGACTCCACTACTCCTGTGGCCCAGGAGTTCAACCCGGGATTCCGCGTAACACGACAATCAAATAAACCACTGCGCTACTGAGGCCGTCATATAATCATAAAAATCAATTTTGACAGGATATGCTAAAGACCATTTTTATTATTACCTCACATGAGAGCTGTTTCTCTTATATATATTCTCCTGAACGTTAATATTATGTTTTGCTCTAAGCCATCGTTATAAACGTTCGTCGATGAAGTACCGGTGTGGGCGATGATCTATTCAGTGTGAGTAAATGCACAGAGTAGATTATAATCATCACATCTCCTAGTACACGCCTTTGAGCATAATCTCGAAAATTGGATGATAGGTCCATTCTTACCAGCCACTCTGCGTAGATATTCGCTCCACCTAGTTTGTGAGTCTACAAATTATATTTACGTAACCGTATCATAAAATAATGAATTATATGTGTGTGCGTGTGTGTAAGATATGCATCTGTGTGGGTATATTTTTTCAGCAATGTGTCGCTTAAGTTCTATTTCATATGAGGTTAATTGATATATAGATAATGACGCCGTAGGTCGTAAACCACGTTTGCCCATAATTCTCTGGCTGTAAGATGTTTGATTCTCGTCATACATCAACGCCATTATAGCGACTGATTGACATTAAAGGCGATTGGCAGCCAGGCGGGTTCGAGAAAACACTACCGTCAGCCTGATTCCACAACACATATCGCCCCGGTACGTAAACCGCTGCGATATGGAGACAGGCAACGTTTTATTAACGTGTACTATTTATGGTACACGTTAAATTTCACTACACGTCACGTGTGCCATACATGGTACACGCAGGCGTTTTCCTTTAAGGCGCTGAAAACAATCATTTAATGACAAATGTGATCCTACAAAATATATTCCTCTAATGCCTATTTTACATATAAATCTTTAGACAAAACATCGAATGTTCTGTACAACAAGCTGGGTAAAAACAACTTGGCAGGGAAGGTGTTAATAATATTTATTTCTCGTTTCGTTCATTCAGTAATTTCGTGAACTCAGTGTGCAATGGGAAGTAACTTGACTTCCAAAAATACGTATCATTCTAGATTCGGACGCGCCGAATGTCATTGTGGCGCCGAGAGTGCACCCTTTACGACATTTAAATATTCATTTCAACCCTTTAATTATACGTCGCGCATGTGAGCGAGCGACGTTTCACTCCTTCTTTGTCTCCTCGTCTCTGAAAAAAGGAAAAAGTTTTTACTTGTTTCCTTTTTTTTTTTGGTCGTTCCGTTGCATAAAGTAATATGTTTACTCGACAATTGCTCCACCAGTACGGACGGAGGGTTAAAACATACTCCACTTTGTTTTCGTTAACCGCCCACTCGTACCGCAAAGTTCTCTTTTTTTTCGCTTGCACGGGTGCACCGCGTCCTAGAAGTATAAGTGGCCAGTTACCTATTCACGTTAGTTTGTCTCTTAAAAAAAAAGAAAAAAACAAATTGAGCTCTATTTTATATCACAAAGACGAGTAAAGTATTCATATGGAAAAATTGTGTGTAAAAAAATTAAGGGATAATTACTGTAACACAAAGTACTAAAGGCCGTGTATACTTAACCCTCTTATGTTTTTGGCATTGCCAGATAGTTAATTTTACTCGTCTGTTGACTTGCGATGTAATAGCACTAATTGTTTAACGTATTTTCTTCAAGAATACATACGATTATAGACATATAATAATGAAAAAAAAAGAAAGTTGTAAAAACTTTTGTAATGTAATATTTTTACCAAGTACCTTGCGACATCATTTTTTTAAATATAGTTAACTGTAAACAAAAAAACAATCCTGAATAAAAACATTTTCATGGCAGAAAAATTGATAATTCTAAATCAATACACCCGCAGTCTGTGAGGTCAAAATACCTATAACGTGAAAGACTAAAATACACGTCCAAAAGATATTACATAGAATATAAAAGTCTAGTGTACAAAATGCCTAAATAGTAACAAATTAGATATAAGAGAAAAAATTGTTACAAATTAAATATTAAAAAAATGAGCAATGAAATCTAGCGAAAGGTGTGATTGCATCACTAATAAACCCGTAGTCTACCTCTGAGAATTGCGCTCGTCGAAGCTAGCGAGGGAGGTGGCAAGCCGTAAATTGATTACGAGTAAAATTGTTAAGCGAAGACTGACTACTTACGCGCACCCAGGAACGGCGGCGTTTAGTGTAAACTCATTTCCACACGTCTCGGCCGTGAGTCATTTACAGCGACTGAGGTTTCGAGCGAAGAAAATGTCTTTAATATCTTAAAGTGTCATTAACATCTCAAACATGTCTTTAACATCCAAAATGTTTTTAACATATAAACTGTTTTTAAAATTTAAAATATCTTTAATGTCTAAATTATCTTTAACATCTAAAATTCTGCTTTACTTTCGGCCATTTTAAAATTAGTGTCATTAAGAACCAATTATTTATTTCTTTGTTTCTACAGTACTGTTTGCATAGATAAGGTCCTTTTGTATCCATTCAATGCATATCTATGCCCATACTATGTATTTATTTTTGCGTTTAGCACAGAACTCTATCTTATTATTTCAGTGCGGGTGTTCGTTCTATTTGGTTCCAATAAATGTTTTATTATAGGCTAATAATTGACCACATCTTTACATGATGTTAAGTGTTTAATAACACTATAATTCTCAGAGCTTTATGAAGCGTGCTCACACAAAATAATGTGACTCTTATATTACGACCTTTAAAACACGCAAGTTCCGTTATGGAGACAGATTGACAATGGGATAGGATGATGTAGATTGACGGTAGGAAACTAGCCTGGTCAATTCGAAAGAACTCTGTCACCGTCGAAAGTCCACCAGAAGTGGTAAGAAAAATAGAGGTTGCGTCACTAAGGCAGTAACAACGCACGGGTAAAAGGTATAGGAGAATACGTAACCTTGTTCTGAATGCTTTCATTGTTCTGAGAGTTTGTCATATATATGATATTTGTCAGTAATTTCGTTTATCCTGAAATTATTGAACACAATTTTTCTCTCAAAGTAATAAATTTGAGTAAATTTTAATCATTTTATTAGACCAATACAATGAAATCACCAAAATGAATTTAGCTTTCAAAACGCTGCACATATTAATCGATCACATTAGCCTTTCATCTTATGATGTAAAGTTAAAAGAAGTGAAAATGCTGTAGAAAGGAAAGCTATTTCTCATCCAGCAATGCGCCCAGTCGCTGGTGCCACCGCGTCAAATAGAGTTACGCCGAAGCGTGATTACTTTTCCTGCATTGCACTGTTCTGTATCGAGCGCTAGTGTTTATTGCGTTCGCTCCGCTGACTCTTTTATTTCTTCCCTCTCTTTTTCTTGCAAGCATTTATTATTAAAATACAAACTATTTTCGAGTTTCATTTATTATTTTGATACAGTCATACATCCAAGAAGGCGCGACATTTACAATAAAACTTATTAGAATAGTTTAACCTATTAACATTGCTGTGATAATTTAAAATTTTTCATTATTTAATCTTACTTACATAAGTTAAAAAAATATATGACAACCAAATCACAGGTCAGTACAATGAAAATTAAATCTTGTATCCTATCGTAATATCCTTTATGTAAACTGTTAATAATATCAAAACTGATAAAAAACTTCTCCTTTTCGTGGATCGTAGTATTTTACTAATGACGGATACATCCATCAGATTAATTTAACTGGTTAGAATATATATTGTTCATAGCATTGAGACAAGATAGTAAGTATCATTATTGCATTAATTTAACTATCTACAGAGCCCTTCAAATTGGAAGGCAGTAATATATGTATATTATTGTTTAGCGGTACCCTACGATAGCATCTCCTAAGACAGTCTCAGGCAATAGTGTCCTACCAACATTTAATTACTCTTTAAAAATAACTATATTTTAGGTATATATTGATTATCAAAGTACTAAATTTTGCAAAAAAGAAATATATAAACTTACATTTAAATTACACTTTGATTTCTTTGAAATGTTATCATAATGTCAGTAGCTGAAAATGGCGGCGGTAACCAGTTTTTATCTGACCGTAAGCTTACATAGTAGAATCGTTAATGTTACGTTTAATAACCGATTTATTCGCGCAACAATATTTCGGATCGTAAAAGCTTACGGCCGCTCATAAAGGCAGAGCCCAACACACGTAAACAAAAATCCATTATTATTCATCTACGGCCTGACGCGGCCAAGTCAATGTCTATCTTATTTCTTTTATAATTATTCACGGTGCCTCCTTGAGGGAGGAACACCCCCTAGCCCCCTCGGTGGGGTGCGATAGAGAGAACGTCTTCGGTTTTTGCGGCGTTTGTTTCAAGTTTTTTAGGGGGTAAACCCTTTCCTGAACATGACAGGAATTGGATCATTAACCAGGCCTAGCTAAGCTTAATACGCTCACCCCTCTTTCTGTTTGTTGTACATAATACAGGGTCGTGAATAGAAATTCAATGTACAGTAATTTATTCATAATACTATTTATTATTTTATGTTTTACCTTTTATAAAATTTATGATAACTTAAAATAATTTATCCCAAAATTTCGCTATCGTATTATGCTTCTAAATTTTCTAGATATTTTATAGTTTCTTTCACAAACGACTTTCAATTTTTTTGTATTATTCATTAAAAGAAAATTGCTGTACGTTAACAATTGTAAAAGCCTTTTAGTTTTCTAAGAATATCCGGTTTTAAATTTCAATAGAGAATCGGACAAGCCAATTTTCCTCACTTCATGCATAACGAATAGCTTCTAATACCGGCGAATATTGGAAAAACCGATTCGCGGTTCTGCCAACGAAAAAAAAAAGAAATGCGCACTAAAAAAAACATCCACAACTCCATTCACAACTCGATATGAACCCGACCTAATCAATTCAAAAGGGGAAAACGGGGCAAAACGAACACACGTATCGCGCCGGCTGCTTATGAAATTATATCGTAGAAAATCTACGGCCGGGGAATGTCGAGGAGTAATTTATATTTTTTTTTCCATTTTGTTCTTCTACAGCGCAAGCAGTTCGTCTGAGACGTAAATGGGTTAGAAAATCGAATGAGCGAATGCCCCGGCCGGGTTAGATTTGAATAAGTACAGACGATGCTTGTACATGTGGTTTTATTTGTACATTCGTTGTTTATTCGGTGCGCTCGTCAGTGCTCGCTCGGTTCGGGTTCCTCCATTGTTTACATTCATATTAATTTTCACGTATTTCATATTACGAGTTACGTGTTACCTTAGTCGATTGTTGTATCATGAGAGTATACGGATTTAGTAGTTTTAGCGCTGACGCAGTATTTGCTACAAAATACCTATCTTTTTTGATATGCAGAGTGTAATCAACACGTGTTTTAACTATTGGCAGATTTTAGAATTTGTTTTTGTTTTTACATGAGGCTGATATCTATTATCAAAAACTGTTTCATTTACTCAATAATATTTTTTTTCACAAATGACCACCGGAAATGTCAGCAATTTTGTAATAACATTTTCATCTTTAAAACTGTTAAATATTAACCTTGTTACAGTGGTTATTTTACAGTCAAATTCTGGTTATTAAAATTATAGTAATTTGATTTCACTGGAGATAGAACTCTTTTGTCACCTAATAAGGCCTACTTTCGCTGTGAAGCAGTTGTATGCGAACATTACGGTTCATTTCGAGGGTGTTCTTTCCAATTATTAACATATTTTGGCCAAGGTCTATTACCCATGTTTACTATCTTGTAAGTGCTATATAAATATACACTAAATGTTAATGGAAATGATATGTCAAGTGACATTGCCGTTCAAGCGACAATTTGCAATGAGGACGAACGTGAAGACCCGTCGTCAACAATAATATTATATTTTGTATATTCTCAAAGACTGCTTTCATCTTGTAATATATTTCCGTGCAAAGTATATTATGATATTTAATAAGCCCCACTCAACTATGAAAGTATAAATTTCGTTTACTAAAATAGCATTTTTTTATTGCTAATTATTTTTAATCCAATCAATAAAACTGTCTTCAGATGTGTAATATTCGGTTAAATATCAATATAATAATTCTTAAGCCAATTAATATATCGACAAATGGAGTCGAGAAAGCTTTCGTCAATAAGAAATTTCAACTTGTCTTATTGCATTTGCATTAAAGAAATCAATGCATTCGCTGGGTACGATTCTATCTCGCCGCAACAGTAATGCTCTTAGCTGCCTCTAACGACGTCTACATCAAAGATTTCCTTCACATGTGCGGGCGGAGGCTAATGAAAAGAGATCCGTCGAAGCCTCCGAGACGTACCGATAGGAAAATTAAAACGTCTAGACTGGTTGCTTGAGAGATTTTCTCTTGGATTCTTTTGAGGCGGGTCTCGTCTCTTATTTATGCTGTCACTGTAAGACAATGTCGTTGGATTCATTAGTGACAATACGACTTGGTGAAAAAATTGCTTTAAGAAAAACATTTGTATTGTATTTATCATTTGGAATATTAGGAAATTTTTTTATTAATAATGATTGACTTTTAAAGTTAGGCAAAAACAAAAAAATATATTTCTGTTTCATGTCACAAAAATATAGAGAGATATTTTTGTAAATTATTTTTCATTTATGTAAGAAGGCAAACTTAAATTGTGTAATTTACAAGAAATTTAGCCAACCCATCTGAGACGTTTTGTTCATTAGCGACAAGAACAGTGATGTCATTCCGCTGTGACACAGCATACGAAGGGAGGTCCGCTCCCCCCGGCGGTCGCTCAGCGACTGACTTCCACGCGGTCACCCCTCCGTCCCCACACCCCGCGCCACTCCGGGAGGAGGTGGACGGCTTTCTCTTTCATTTTTCCTTCGCTCCTCGGCTCATCCAGTTACATCGTTCTTATGTTTTATTTTTAATTAAAGCGTACGCAAGTCGGCGGCGTAGATCTTCCCCCCCCAGGCCGGGAGGGGAGGGGAGGTACGGCGGGTACATACGCGGTGGGTGTTGATGATTTTTCAATGGGGAGAAAGAGTTCCCTCATTTTCTTAAGAGAAAATTGCGTTTTGTTTTCGAGTAGTCGAAGTCTGTCGTAATCGCTTTTGTTCTCGTGGAAGTTCGCCGTCTTCCCTTCCGTGTGGACGTTTTGGGTGCAACGTAAATTGTTTAGTTGTGAAGTTTGGAGTGGCTACGTCGTGAGGTGGCGTTAACGCGTTCCCGGCGGGAACTGTTCGATACAAGTTCAACATACGTGTGTATACACGTTGTTCATTAAATCGTAAATTGAACTCTGCAATAATCAATTTATGCATTGATTACCATACGTTATACTAAATAAGCATTAAGCAGATTTAAATAAAGACGAATATGAAACTACAAGAGATAATGAAACCAAAATAACAAGATGTTTCGAGAAAATTGTTTCAAATTCAAAATTAATCCTATTGTATTTGTTGCTACAATTCTCAATAAATATACCTGATATTATAATAAATATAACAATGTTAATATAATATACCATTATCACTCAATCTAAAATATACTCAATATATTTCAATAATTATATGATACAATACAATCATAGTTGTATTGTTTCAATACAACATACAAATTACACTCACACACGCGCAACACATTATCCCCGACTCAAAAGTTAATGTAATGAAAAACAAAAAGGGCCAAGAAAAGGGTGCGTTAAGTTCCACCGAAAAACGGGAATTTGTAAGAAGTTGCCACCCCTGCCACCCCGGGGACAGTGCCCCCTCGTGTGCGAAAATAAATTGCCAAGAATAATAATTATAATGAAAGCGAAAGAACGTATAAATTAGTAGGGACGCCTCGGGTACACTGTCTGATAGATGCGTGCGTTACTGCTACGCTATACGGAGGAATTTATAAAAAGGTCCGTCATTTGGTTCACATATAAATAAATGCTCTAACATTTGTTGTATTATTTAAATGAAATTAAAATTTATGAATTAAGAGATTTGAACAATTAACTAATACGTATTTTTTTTTTTATTAAATCAAGCATCAATACTAACAGTTTTCACGTTAACAATACAAGTTTTCAGATGAAAGCAACATTTAGTGTCATGAGTCTAATAGTAAAATATTTGTTTACTTACAATCCACGGACACATACAATCCGGAACAAAATAATGTTATTAATGTTATGCAGGACCGTTTTGCATCGTAAATTATTGCATAGATAGTTTTCGATCAAAGAGACATCCAGTGAATTCGTGTTTTGAAAACTTTGTGTTGGATAGATTATGTTAAATGTCATATTCGATCCTATTGAAATGTAGAAAAAAATTTCAACCCCAAAATTGGATTCAGATATTCTTAATTTTTGTTCAAACTTTCTATTGTTTCAATTGTAAAACGGAATATTTAAATAAAAAATATTCCAGTGGTATAATTACAGATGCCCTTTAATTATAAAATGTTAATAAACTTCTAATCGTTTGTGTAAAATCGATGATGGTCCAGAGGTGTTAATCGGAAATTATGCATCTCATGATAAGTCGAAATCACAACTTTTTAATGTGTATAAAAACTTTTAATAAACAAAACCTTGTTATGCTTCATTAGGTTCGATTTTTAATCACTATTTGGCTAACACTTGTTGTCGACTTCTATTGTTAAGTGACGATAACGCAGTAAATATTTAAGCGTGTTTGCCAAGAATACTTTTGTCTCTCGCATGTATGACTGCGGGAACACAGTAATATGAGCTCAGATTATGTTTATAATCTAAATAATAACTGTATAGAAATCACAACACAAAAATATTATTAATTCATCTTAATTAATGCAAAAGGTCTTTTCGTGCGAGGAGCTACATAGGCTGTCTCATACACTTAACGTGAATTACAGACATGTAAATGACATGTATTTATATTTCGAACTAAAATTGTTAGAATATTGAACTTTTATTATAAATTTGAAAAAAAAAATGCTATTACACATCTGGATATAAATAGTCTTATATATTAAATGGCCCAAATACGAGTTTCAAATTAATTTATTAACGTCTTGAAGTTCTGAGTTCGTTCAGTAATACTAAATAAAATCAGAACTCGTTCTCGATACTCCAATAATGATTATAAAGAATGTCATCTATATGACACTAGAATTAACTACCACTTATAAGTCAGCCAGTCATTCTCTATTTGCTGCAAACATGTAGCCACTGAAGAAGACTGAAAATCCATTTGTCAGCATCAAAGCTTACTTTGGCTATCTATATATTATATATTATGTAAGGAGACCTAATATCAGAGATCCAACGACCGACTAGCAATATGATATTTAATGTGGAATATGAAGAGAGTTAGCCAAGTATAATACTTTACAAAACTATCTTTTGTTTATGAAAGCACACGATTCGATGTCAATTAATACAGTATTCGATTAAAGTATAAATTACGTAAATATTTTATTAAAAATTCTGGTACGAAAATGTTAAAAATCTTTTTTTATCCAACACATGCCTAAACCTTTACAATTACAAATATTTTCAATAATTCACTCGAGGAAACTTATCGTACGTTACGTAAATGTTCCCTCAACAAAACTGAAATACATTTTTTGCGCGGCACAAGTTGCGAAAATCAATCAATTAGACGCACACACGTCCGCACACGCGCACACACGCGCGCAAAATGCGAATACATATTTCTTGCACGATCGCCGGGATGCTAAAAGGGGGAATGAAAAAAAACTAATTAAAAAAGCAATCAAGGTTTTCTTGACGGCGCTCACGTTCGCCCATATCGTCTTACCCCCTCTTCCTGGGGGCGGCTTCACCCCTTACCCCCCAAAGGCTCACCCTTTAAGGAGGCTGGGGGTGGTAGCGAGCGGTACTAGATTTACGTAACACGTTTAAAGTGTGTTTTGATGAAGTAATCATCCCATTTCCCAGGACTGCGTTTAAGAATTTTGCGGCTCGGACTCGCCCGTGCGACATTTCCCTTTTTTTAAAACTTCAACTCTCTCAATCTCCATTTCTTAACTACTCGTCATATTATAATTTCAACGAGCAATTGGAGGCAATTGTAAATTGTTGGTCGCATTCGAATGTATTTTATGGTATTGAAATATTACTCTGGCATTCTAATAATCAGTTAACTGTATCCTATGTCGAAAATTATCGGAAAATCGAATAATAAAAATCAAACACTAAAAATTAACCCTATCGCAACACAATGTATACAATTAAAATATTAATTTACGTAAATTTATATTTCTGAGTGGTCATAGTATTGTTTTGTCGTCTTACCATGTTGTAGAACATTTAATTACAAAACATTATGTAATTTACTTTATAACTGGCTTACTTTACTGCTCTTCCATAATTGTATTTTTTTTGTACATTTAGGTGACATCTAATCAGCTTACTTAATAAATTACTCGACTGCAATTTTTTCTCCTATGCTTATCGAATGTCCAGATAACATACTATTTCTTTTCCGAACTTCGACTGAAAATAACTTTCTTTGTTGACTTTGATATTGTAATTTTTTTAAAAGGATACTTATATAATAGCATTAGAAACGTAATTGCATACTTACATAAATTGATCACGTCTGGAAAAATATAATAATAAGAATCGACTTCACTACATATAATAAAGTAATTGGAATTCCTCCTGTCCTTCAGAATCGCACTGTCCTAGATAGAAGTGGCGGGGCAGGATTTACGTTTCGTAATCGTCGAAAATAAACCATATTCCGTTCGTGTCACAGTATAATTTCCATTGGACTATAGTTGGTTTATTAAAATACTGTGGCCGTACAGGTACGGAGGTAGAAATAAAAACGAGCCAAAGCAGTTACTTTTATGAGGGCGCGAATAAGATGTTTCGGACTCCTTCGTAAGGAATGAGGGGATACGTGCCGCGCGCATTGGAACAAACAGACGCCGCTCTTGTCTTTTAACGGGGACCCGGACAAGTCTCAGCAGCACTTCTATCTCATTGGATCTTTCGTGCAAAACGTCACTTTTATTACGTAATTCAACCATATCACACAATTGTCTAAATCAGCAACGTAGCACTTCTTAAGTAATTAAAAAAAAATCTATTACATTTTATTTTGTCACATGGAGAGAGGATTAATTTAAATAATTTGGTTATAAATGTCACGAAATTTGTTTTATTTATCACACCGATTATTTTTTAACTATAAGAGAGATGCGATAGTATTCTAAAACCACCATACAATGACCAACACTTTAGGCGACGTATAAAAATCTCTAAGAGTCAGATTCAAATCCGAATGAAACGTAAGTATTGTTTACTGTGAAGCCAAAAGCGAAATAGTCTTATAAAGCAGGCTTATATTATTCTTAACAGTTAAATAACAATATGATAATACAATAATAGTTCTATGGTACCCGCTTGTATTTATATTTTACACAGACTAAAATGTTAGTGACATCATAGTTGTGCCATTTCATGTCGTATTTTCTTTATTCTTCAAACTGTTTCTTTCTTTTACTTTTTAATTATTTTCATGTAGCCACACATTCTTAATAATATATTCTTAATAATTCATTCTTAATAAGGTAGACTGGCAGAGATTGCCATTTGGGATAAAGTCATTATGCACAAGATTTCGAGCATTAAAGTTTTTTAAATAAATAAATATTACGTAAATTAGTATCTGCATCTAATATTGTACCATAGATACTAGGTTCAATTTTTTAAAAGATAAAAATAGTTTTTGTAATCCGCAATACCGCAGTAAATTAACTTAGAATTTTTTTTTGCATATAAATAAACTGTTTCATATAGATAAGCATGATATTACCATCATTAAAATACAACTGGCAATCAGTTATGGCTGACCATGAGTGAATTTGAAGCAATACGAGTTGAATGACGGTTATTAAATTGACAATGCATACTTTAAATTAGTTGTAGATGTTAGATATAACAAATATACATCAATCATGAAATTTTTTGACTTAGAATCAAAGGAATTTAAGACAAATATTTTTGTAGCTGAAGCATTTTTCAAGTATTTTTTTCGAATAGCGTTTGAAATGACATCCTGATACTATATGACAAAAATACAATTAAAAACAATTCGGATAAAAATATATTGACAAATAATATTTTATTTTTCTCATAACAATAATGAACATAGTAAAGTTTTAATATATAAAAAATATTAATATATATCGGTTCGAAGAAATTTTGATTTGTCTAAAAATAATTCGATCTTCATTTAAGTGAAACTTAACATGTATACAATCTTTAATAACTTTTTTTTTAACTAAACGCTCAAATTTCAAATAATCATTGCGTTCCAAAATTGAGCGTTCAGTCATCTCACTGTACGCCGTAGAAGTGGAAATAATAAAATGCCGTACCGGAGTCGTAACAAGCATCGTTGGAACAAAGCGGGTGCTCGCTCAAATAATTTGTATCAATTTGTAAAAATGCAGCGCCCACCTCTCGCCGACTAGAGCCCCCCCCCTCCACTTCATGGTGATGGTGGAGGAGAGGGGGGTGGAGTGTAACGCAATCTAAGAATGTAATAATTACTAACGACAAGGCTTCAAGTTACGACTTCAGCTTCATTTTTAAATGTTGACTATGTAAAGGATTATATCGCGGCGAAATTGTTTAATGTTGGGCCATTATGGTTATTAATATTTCCGAGTTAATCCTCAATAGTAACATTGTAAGAATGATGAAAATGTACATATATTTAAAGTTTATTTTTAGATTACGGCAACGCAGTTGCGGTTGTCCACAGGCGACGGTAATCACTTTACATCGGGTGAACTGCGCGTTCGTTTGCCTACTCTTCCTGTAAACAAAAAAAAAAGATTTCACTCTATCCTGTCAATCTAAACGTAATCTAGTATTTTTTTTATTTAATATAATGCGTTCACATCTTTGCTATAAGAATAAAAACAAATGAATTAAGACAAAATGTCTCTCTTTTGTTTTCTTCAGCAGAAAACAATGTTCGTAAAAGTATAACGGACATTAAATGATAAAGGATCTATGGTAAAAAAACCATAACACCTTAAACATCTCCAATAATACCGCATCGAATGGTAAAGATCCTATGTACTCGCATATAAGTAGTTTCACAAAGTATATTTTATTTAATATAATAAATATATAAAACATTCTACGAATCTGTTTCGGACAAATATTTTTACATTTTTTGTTTAAATGTAAATATGAAAGAACAATTAATTTAACAGGACTTTTAATTATAAATTTATTGATCGAAAAACACATTGCAATGATTCCGGAATACGCAAGCATGGACCAATCAAAGCAATTTCTTTCCTAAAAGTTTGTTCACTTAAATTAGCATATATAATCACACCATTATAATGGCATTAGATGAATATCTATTTCTTATTATTATGTTAAAAACCGCGCAGAGGAAGCGCCTAACGACTACAAATGTTTTCACACACGGCCGTCAAATAGAAAGTAACGTTACGGTTTGTTAAATCCATTGTTACAATTCCGAATCGGAGTCGAATGTGAATATGATGTGTTTGATAAACATTAGCCGATGCTTTATTCGTAAACGACGTACAGAAATTTGACGCTTGTATATTACTTCATATTAACATTTTTAAAGCGTTTTCCAAAATTAATGACTCTTTATTTTTATGCTGCTCTTTTTATTTTTTATTATCATTCCATCTCGAAGTATCTGAACATAACTAAATGAAAAAAAACGTAAAATAATTTTGAAAAAAAAAAGATTTCGATTTGTTTTTCACTTGTTTATTTCTGATAAAGGTAAATGGTTTTTTTTTATATAAATAACACTTTCTACCTTCAATAAACACTGCACAATTTTTTTTTCGCTATAAAAGAAGATACCCTTTGATAATCTAAAGTTTTAACTATAACCACTAATTAAAGCAAAGCTCATTGACTTTTATGAAATTTATGAACTTTACTAAACTGTAACGTGTCAAACATACAAATTTATTACGAGTCTTTTGTAATATTTAATAGTATATGAGTGATGGGAGTGTTCTTTATTAATTTGTTAAATATATCTCTTCTTTATCGTAACATTTAACCTCAATTTTACACGATATTTAATGACAATAAGACCGTATGATAGAGTGTTGTTCAAGAAAATATTGACTCTCAAATGGCTTTACTGCCGAAACGCAGCAGTGTTGTCATGGCGTAAGATTTACATAGAGACAGTTCTTAAAATCTTTATCACCATTCAAACTTTACTATTTAACGTAGTCCTGGAATCTACAATACGATAGACAATTTCATCAATAAGAATACAATCGTGTAATATTATTGCAAACAAATGTAATACCTAATAAAGTACAAATATAATCTTATAAATTCTAGCTTCACATGATGTTTAAGGAAATTTATGAGATCACGATCTAATTTAAATAAAAGATTAATAACTACATACAACATATAACTCATACATAGCGCATAATGTGACCAGCGGTTGACTTTGTTTTTGTCCACATAAATATAAAGTAAGTAAGAAATATACGTTATTATAAATATGTTTTAATGTTCGACGACATTCGTGGCGCGGTGGTTCACCAGTGGCTGTGTAACGCGGAGGTCCCAGGTTCAATTCCTAGGCCACGGGAGTAGTGGAGTGTGGATGATGTAAGGTTTCCGAACCTGCCTGGCTAGCTACCATCCACAATGTTTCCGCATTGAGATGTTCCAGTATGTACACGTGGGAGCCAGTAGTATTATGGGCTAACGCTCTTCACCACCTGATGCCACATTGTCACTGATCATAATATGAAATCGTGGTCAAAGGTTAACCGATAACCTGTAAAAAAAAAATAACGCCCATAGTTACACTACGCATCATTTTGACAACATAACTTTCTATAAAAAGTAATGTATACAAACTCGTTGATATGTGTATTCGAATTGTTTTTTTATTTCCATTCTCTATGGCAACTTTATATATTTTAAATGATTGTTTTTAATATACGGAACTACTGCATCATAAAGGAAACCACGAAATAACGTCCGTAAACCTATTTGTTAATATATTCCTGACATTACTACTGAACTATATTAAACTCAAGCTCAGAAAGGGCCTTCACCTGTGATCATTCGTGACGCTGCTTAGGATGTTTACACAGCACCATACTGCGTTCATGGCTTTGAAACTGTACGTCTCGTTACATTGGTAATTTTATTAGCAATAACGCCGTTAATCGAGGGACTTTTATGTTTTTGCAATACTGCTTAGCGGTAAATATAGGCGCTCTAGTATTATTTGATAGTATGAAAAATAATGTTTCTGACAGCCTATGGCGCAGTGGTTTACAGCTTATATTGTAGCAAGGAGTACTCTGGTTCGATTCCCGGACCACGTATATACACCAGTGATGTAGTTCTGATTATGGTAGGCTCTTCCTTGCCATATCAGCATCAGTGTGTTCCGGTAAACAAACATGTGAGATCCTGATTATTCTTCGCGATCACGCCCCACGTTCTTCAGCCTCATTCACACTTAACATCGTATAACATCGAAGTTAAGTGTTGGCCTAAAATTAAATTCTCGGTTAACATATTGACTTATCAGTTTACATAAAAAACACATAAGAATACCTTCAAATCTGGTTACAATAAAAATCGCAGCACACAAGCTGCAACTGCAAAATTCTGGAAACAAACGATTCGTAGGAGTACAAAAAAAAATAGTTCCCAGAGTTGTGATGTAAAATGCTTAATCGGCAATCAGTGTAGTGCGATTACAGTAAATTGGTCCGTGGGGCATTGCCGTGTCACGCTCGCGAATATCAAGCAGGCTTGGGCAATACCACTTAGTGGCCAATGCGTGATGTACATAGCGGGCCCAGTGGGAAAACTGTATAAGCCTTACTTACTATATTTTTAATAATAGGACACAATAACATCCAACGCATTATGTTACATTTAACGAAGAGTCCTTTTATTTGCTTTTATTAATAAAATAGCTATCGCCGTTTATACGCATGTCACCCTATTATTGTCGAAAAATACACTCGTATATTTTGGACACTATTAGAGATTTATACTTCAAACTAAATTAGCTAATCATCCCAGTAATACTACGATCAAAAAACATTAGACAAAATGTTTCTGTTGATAATGATGAAATCAAATGATAAATGGGAATAATTTTTACATGTTCACATTTTTAATCCATGAGATGTAAAAAAAGTGATACATAGATATGGTTAGTCAAATCAGAAAACGTTACGTATAAATAATGACAAGATAGAAAAATGCCTTGAATCTCTGGCACATTTTAATCCCGGCAACGTTTAAAAGCGTATACATAAAAATAATAAAAAAAGAACTTACATACGTTTACAGAGGAACTCGATTGTGTCGACCAAAGCACTACATTACTTCTATCTAGTTTATATTCCTGGACGATTAGCATAATTCTTTAATAATACGGCGTCCGAAAACATGTGACACGGCAATAAGGTTCATAAAAAACTCCGGCATATGGATTATTTTGGCTTGATCCAATTCCGGTACGTATCATAAACAACATAACTCTCGACCGACATCCGTTCTAAAAACGTGATTGCTGCTCTCATGTGATTTATTACACATGTGTGCATTAATGTAAAGTAATTCATGTATTTAAACCGCGTGACGCGACCCAGGAAGAACGTGACCATTTCACATACATGATCAGATATAGGCACGGTGTCTTGTGTAATAAAATCTTTATATTCAATCGATTCCAAAGCCGCTCGCCTCATGAGAAACAATGTTGTTGTTATACGGAAATCCTATTGAATTTCAAATCGCTGTGGTAACGGTTATAATACACCACATGTCTTGGAGAGATCAGACGTTCACAATGGCGATCAAATTATTAACATTTTATTATTTAAAAAAAATTACTTTTCAATTAAAAGACCCTTTCGTAATACCGAATTCCTGACAATTGAAATATCGACTTTAAGACGGTTTTTTTTTAATTTTTACGTAAAAGAATTAAAAAATGCATGCAAATTGTTCTGGACATATGCAATTTACGACACAATGGAATTAAATTATACTCAAAACCGTTCAGTTCCAAAGGTCAGTGCACACATTTTTTTAAATCTCATTTTAAATACTTAGCCCAGAAATCCCAGTATAACGCTTTGTCTAAATATAAATTCCAAATAATAGACAAAACCATAGCTATCACAAGCAAGATCTCGTACCTCACGGTACATCCTTTCGAAAAGTTTGACATTGTATTAACACGAAGGAACGAGATTCCTCAGTGATTAGGGACTCGCTTTACTTCAAGATTTTTCTGTAAAACACTTCACTTTCATTGACTTGTATACTTTTTTTTATGAATGGGCTAGCAACTGACCCCAATTATCACGTTGTAAAATAACAATGATCTCATAAATGGTGAAATTTACTTGACTAGAATACTCTTATTCGCACATGTATAACTGCTAGAACGCAATCACGTTGTCATGGCAACTAATTGATATTAAGGATGTTAGCTAGCCAGGCGATTTCAAAAAACAGTACCACCATTAAGCTCTATTACTCTTGTTACCTCGGAATAAAATCAGGTGTTACAGAGCAAGCGTATCTTTCCAAGTCCAGTTTATTATTTCGTTAGTTTCGTATACATTCTTGTAAAATATGATGTAGGTCATCCCTTCACAGAGTTTTATTTTCTACGTACTCAGAGAGGGCTAGAGTTTTGCATATATTTATAGCTCAAAATGTACTTTCAGATGATTGCGATTGTTTTTATAATGTTATTTATAAGGGTATGACGTGACTGCAAAAAAAGTCCAGTTTCTTAATAAATTTCTTCTCACGGTTTACTTAGTTAAGCATTAAAAGCTATGTATGTAATATAAAAATCATATCGAAACAATTTTGTTCCGTCGAATATTTTATAGAAAAAAGCTAGTCAATAATTGAACTAATTATATTAGTATGTAATTTTTTAGCCAAAACTGTTTAGATTTCTACAATTGTTAGTCTACAATTTGCAGAGACATTTATGTATGTTTGTTTTATAAGTTCTGCCCATGAAGACGCTACTCCCATGTTGTTACCCATGTCAAAGGTTGATAAATATGCTATATTCGCGGATCTATCTCGGATCGATCGGGCGTGTACCGAGTAACCAGGCGAGCGTGATCTTTTACCTCGTTCGGCGTGTATGCGTTTAATGGATCTAGTTGTGGCAAATGGTAGTATTTTATGGGTCAATATAGATTGGACGCGTCGGGTGCATTGTTACAAAATTATAGATGGCGCCTTAGGAGATGCCTTGATGTTTACATTCCAGCTCGATGTTAGATGATCTAAGGTTGTTTAGGAGGTTAAAGGTCGGAGTGTGATTACACGCCAGTCTCCCATGTACCGAAATTGATTCCATTTCCTTTTTTTTTTCTTTAATAAATATAATTATTACATTGAAATCATAAAAGAATAACACAGACTATTTATGTGGACATTATAAATATACAACAACGTATATACGATTTGCTTTCAGTTAGCAATATTAAAAAAAAAAACTATGAGTCCTTATTTATTTAATAATTTTGTAAATAATAATATTGTTGTACAAAATTACATAAAGCACGCCAACATAATAAATATGTTTAGTTTATCTTTTTGCTCGTTAAGCCACTACAAGCGATTTTATATCTTAAAAATTAGACGTAGCAGTGTCTAAATAAAATTTTATTTTAACGTCATACTGGTAGAAGTATTATTGTGTACATTTTGAATTGGAGATGGTAGCTGGTAAAGTCTCGGTACGACGAGATGGTTCATCTGACATCTCAATATGGTTATCAAGTCCTGAGCGTGTTGCATAGGATTTTGATTTTCAAAATTCCGTGTTAACTCACATTGCTATGCACGTGATACATCAGCAATCTCAAGTTAGATGTGCTGTTCTAATGAAACGGTTGCATCATTTTTGAAAAAAAAAAACATATCAGTGAATTGTACTCGCTTGTACTGAACTATTGTATTTAATGCTCATTCCCCGACCCATGAACATTAGTTAAAGTCAAACGCGCCATTAAATATATCTCGAATCAAAACTGCATTTGTACAAGACACACGGCTCCTGACACCTGAGCAGGCCCACAATGGCGGCCGCAATCTGGTCCCGGATCAGAATGGGGGGCAGGACTGCACATCCCGGGACCGACGACCGAACAATCTTGATACTATGTGGCCACTCGTGATTTAGAGCAAGGCTCAAACTGTAGCCGTTCATTCGCACCGGCTTCGTGATGCTTTCGTTTGAAGAAATGCATTGTCGAGGACGGGTATATCGATAATAACTAGTGCTGTACGACAGTGCCTCGAGCGTCGATAAATCTGCCGATAGTGTTGGTGGAGATGCAATAATAGTGTCCGTTTATTTCGACGCGTCGAGATGTTGGACGTAATTTGCATGTTTAACTTTCGCATGTGGTTATAACGAATTATCCTTAATGCTTAGGAAGTTGGAAAATAAATTGACTGATCATCTTCTACCTGATGCTAGTAGGCGGTAAAATATTATAACTATATATATTATTTTTGTTTCGTCTATTACGGACTGTAACTTTGTTTGTTATTATTGATTTAGTTTTCATTATTTTCGTACCGCATCGCCGCATAAATAATATCTACGAACGAAAGCATAGCATCAGTAGATGTCATATGTAAGAGTGTAATATATTGAGATTGTAATTTAGTCGTTGTATTTACATTTTAAAGAAATGGAAATAAAAAAAAACTTCGTTTTAAGTTTTATTAATAATGGAGATAATATAAAATATTTTTTTAATTAATTTTGAATAAGTAGTCGCCTCGTTGGCGTAAGTATATGATTAATGAAAAATAAAATTGTCAATTATTGATAAATGCGTAAAATTTCCAATTGTCTGAAAATCAGTTTTAATTCTCTTCTTCCAAAAATCTGTCTGTATGCGTGTGTGTGTACGCGATCTCGAATGCTCAATGATGACCATAGACAAATAAGGCAATTGTAGCATTACTTGTAGCGACAAATTGTGTACATTTTTTTAATTCACTTGCATGCATTTATGGATCAATTTTGAGTAATTCGCTTGAACAATCAATGATATATATCATCGTTTAACTGACATCGTAAAGACTTACAGATCTTTCACCTGACCGTTTAAAAATGCCAGTTTTTCAAAAACGTGCGATTTATCCACAGTTATGAATACGACAACTTTGTACCTTGACTTCGAATTATACAATTGTTTACATGAATAGTTGGTAATGTATACGGTACGTAACAAAATCTTGAATTATTCGCTTTGGCATTTGAATAACGTTTTTGCTGATTTTGTAAATTCCTTTTTTTACCTTTATCATATGTTGTTAGTGCTTAATGGCAGGTGATACATAGACTAACAATTAGGTAATGGCTATCTATCCTTTCCGACATAGTTTCGTAACGAAAATAGTCTTAAAATATGCACTCGTACTATACGCAAATATGATAACATTATCATCGAAACCATGAATATCATAAAATTAAAAAAAAAAAACAAAACGGTATTTGCATAATTTTATTCTAAATGGCACCATCGTTTTATAAAGATTTTATTAAAAACATTCTTTTATAATTACAAATTTAATTTAATTTATTATTTTTAAATTCGATTCGAACGATTTGAAAATGGAACGCGCTATAGTGGCCGCTTGTAGAACCCGTAACGACTCGGAGCGCCACGATTTTGCGTGAATTAGAACAACAATAAATAAATTAAGCCAGTCGACTAAATCGCGGATGCAATTTACCATCCGGCTGCATTATACAGTACCTAACTTTTTTTTTCTCTTAAATAATATATTGTTAATGTATCTGGTAGTATAAGATTGTGTTTTAAATGAAACGTACTGACCGTATACAAAGCAAGATTATGTTTTTTTTAAAGGTTTTTAATCCACAACAAAATATATCCAAATATAAAATAAGAAATATTAGTGAATTAGTACGTAAGTAATCAGACGTCCATGTCAAACATGGATAGGCCCAACTGAGAGAAATAGATCTCCCTTAATGAGCGATTGGCACCTGAGGGGGATGGAAATCGTTAGTTCGAGTCCCACTTGAGCCCCCCACTGGTGTTCGTCTTACCGAAATTGACTCTTCTCGTACGCTTAAGAAAACTATAGAGCTGTCTTCTTTTTTAAACGAACAGTAATATTGGCTTCTCAATCTAAG
>DWQX01001848.1:0-25011 GCA_018245475.1 Pharmacophagus antenor | reverse complement strand
TATATATATATATATTATAGTATTTTAAACCCTAACACTTAGCCGACCGTCCCAGCCGCAGCGAACCGTATGGTTTCCACAGCGCTCGAAAGAACCAAAATGTGCTGTCCACCGCGTATTTTTAACGAGTAACACGGCCTGAAATTTACTGTTTGAACTCAAAAAAGTCATGCGAGCAATTATATTTCACGGCATTGATTTCGTTGAATGATTTTACGCATTATTTATAATATATAACATACAAAACATAAAATTAAAAATTATTTCTATTATTTTTTAATTACTTTTGAGAAAGTATAGGCAACATAGGATAAAAGAGAGTAATATATTCTAATATTGTTATTTTGTACGGTATCGTTCGAAACATTGTAGTTTATGTAATAGCACATTACAAAATTTGCAAATATATAAATTTTTTATGTACATGGCAGACTGCATCTAAGATGAGGATACTTGTTCTTCCCATTTGTTACAATAGATACTAACGTGTGTTTTCTAAAATCTTGGGATAAAGGTCCTGGTGGATCGTGTCTGGGTGTTCGTCTTTTTGGTTCAACAACGTTTAATGGTCCTGTCTATTCGGTGTCAATATCTTGAATTACCTCCTCCTTTGCTTTCACCAATGAAATTGCCACTTCGAGTAAAATTTTTAAGATATATGTTATTACTTGTTGTTTTGTAAATTAAAAAAAAAACAGTTAAAAAGAGCAGCGTTGAGAAAATAAAGCACTGCCTTTTTTGTCCACTTGATGCTTTACCGGAGAATATTATAATAGAACATGTATTGATCTACGCGATCTACTCATTTCATATATTTGTTGTACTGCACAATAGACTTGAGTTTGTTATCATCCTTGAACAATGTGGAACGTTGATCATTTCTGCCGAATGTATTGTCACAATGGTTCTGAAGGTTCGGTTCTTCGTAGCATGCTAGGTGTGTAAAAACACCTGCCCCTTTCTTGCAAATTTCAACTTATGTTCCTTCAACGTAACGTTTGTTAAATTCTTCGAAACTTCTCTATTTACTCTAATTGATCCGCAAACTCTTGATTTCTTCCGAAGCAGCAATTCAGCCGTATTGACACTATTGTAATAATTGCCCACGTATACATGGTGATGGAATCCCACATAAGGTACTAAAATCGGTAGAACCGTATTTTCTAGCGTCATTCTTGGGCCTGAATATACTTTGAAGTTACAAATACATCCAGATGCCGCTTCGCAGAGCATCCGCACCAGAATTCAATATTTAACGATCTTTGCGGGATTATACATGCGAAAAAATAATTTCTCTCGCCAAGGTATCATCCCTTCATCCAAGGATAATTCCTGCTTTGGAGCACAAACAGTCTCGAACTTCTGTTGTATATAATTGAGAACTTCTCTAATTTTGAAGAGTCGGTTTGATTTATCATGCAATAGATCATTATTGAAAAAATACTACATTCTCCAGATCTGCATAAATCTATTCCGGCTCATTATTTTGGCGTAGATTGGAGTTTCTATGTATGGTGTCGTGGACCAGTGTAATATGTCACGTTTGGGTACCTGTCCAATCAGGAGGATTAACCCCAGAAACTTTTTCATTTCTGTCACTGTGACATCAACCCATTTATCGGCTTTATTCTCTCTATATTTGTTTGCAACCTGAGAGCGATATCTGTTTGTTTCGCTTACTAATATTTCGTAGAGATCACCGCCAAGGAACAACTGCACCGCTTCGTATTTGATTCGATGTTCTTATGGCACCGCGTTGATGCTAGAAATCCGACCATATGGCTCTAGTAAACTTTTTTCTTTATTCTCTGTCCAATCATCGACATCATTGACAATACCAGCTTCTACCATGTCATCGGAGGAATCATCTTCCAGTTCACTCAAAAGTGTGCGACGATTACTCTTCCGTATGGGAACGAGGGCGCTTTCATTGTCGTCACTTACACAGTCACTAATCAATACAATGCTGTTTTCAGAACGGTCTGATAGTGCGTCCATATACATCTCATCATTTATATCTTCACTTATGCTCCTGGACATTTTCATGTCCCACTAGTTGAGCGGAGTCAAATATATATTTTAATTTTCCAAGGGACGTGAAGTTTTGGCGGTGCTGATCTACGGTGTCAGTTGGGGTGTGTTCGTTGGTAATGTCAGGGTAGCGGTAAAAGCCGGAGCTTTTTCACGTAATCACGTAATTACGTAATCACGTAGAAAATGTGGCAAAACGTGGCAGTCGTAAATTAATTGACGAGTCAAATTTTAAGGCAGGTAGAAAATCGTACTTAACGAACCGTAATAATAGACAATAAGGAGCTTTAAAATTAATTGCTTTTATTATATGTTGTGCTCCATAGTAGCAGTCCATGAGCAATCGCGAAAAATTCCAAGTCGAGGTAGTTAACAATGACGGAAAACAAGAAACGCGTTGCTAAAGTCAAATGGGAGATCTCCCCGATCGGTCGGCCGCCGACTTACTTTAACATGGGGAGATCTCCCCGTTCGGTCGACTAAGTGTTAATTACTTTTGTTTTTAATCAATTCATACTGAGAGCTAAATAAAATTATAGGATTATGTATATAATTTGATTGATTATGTATGATGATATTAATTTCATTAATAGACAAAATATGTTCTAATCAAGACAAATAGAAATCTAAAATGCACAAATGAACCATGAAAGTAACCTAACATACTCTTAAGTAATATCTTTATAATCAAATGCTGTGAGGCTGTAAATATAAAAAAAAATTCAATCTTAATCAGTGCATAAAATAAATGATTATAATTTTCAGGATAAAGAAGCAGAAGCATGGGCAGCAGGATTCAACTCAATGTGTGAGGATGTAGATAAATTTGATTTAATTGTGGAATAAGATTTAAAAATATTCTTAGGACATGGATAATTTTATAAGTTGCCATTCTAATTTCTTAACTCCCCATTTTATATTTTCTAATATTGAGGTAAATTAAGGAAAACTTTAATTTTAAATAGAACATATTTGTGCAATTATGAAAGAATATGGTTCTAGATTTAATTTATTTATATGCTGGAACATTTTACATTATGACAAGCTATAAGAGTTGATTATTTAGTTCTGTTTATATAAAAATTTTGAAATCATTGTGTAAACTATTTTCAGAATTATGATGGATATAACCTTTCTCTATTAATAATTTTAATTGTTTGAATTTCACATGTGATTTTTGCTAATTATGTGAACTGCCCATTTTACTTTTTTTTAACAATTTAGATTTACAACCTCCAAGGCCCATTATCACGAAATATTTTCACGAAAATTGACAATTTATAATATAATTTATTTATCCTAAAATGTTAGTTTTAATTTACATTTTTGCATGGTAATGAATGACTGTGTTAAAATTAGTTGTCATCCGGAAAAGTAATACATTCATATTTTTTAATCAGTGTATATTTTAGTAAGGAGGTTGTCGTTTTTGAAAAATTAATAAATACGAAAGTTATCTTCTCTACTATTTCGTAATATTTTAGCTAAATGCTTTTGACGTGTTACGTTGAATGTCATTTGTACCGCGCAACAGTGACAGAACGGAGTTCATTCGAATATGTATAGATAAATAACGATGGTTAATAATCCGCATATTGCTTGTTTAATTATGTTAATTTTTTAGCTGTAACAGTAAAGGATGTTTATTATTTTTTACAATCGTCTGTGTCTTAAACTGATCAGCTATTTTCAAGATTATTTTATTTAGTTAAGAATTAATTCGATAACTTAAGCCATATAATTGGAGATTTTAATGACAATGTCTTTTTAATAAAAATTATTAAAAATAATGGTGTTTCATTTTAATTCGATTTTCTCGAACTTTGTTCTGTTATTTTTATGATATTTTCTTCATTACCATCGCGTATTTTTTTTTTATTCTTATAAATTATTATTAGGGGTATTTAACCGATAAAATATCAGTACCGTCAAAAAGACTACATTTTTTCAATAATTTTAACGCAACAAAGAAGTTAATGGTTTTGATTGTGTTTATAATATATATTCGTATTCGCTAAATATTGAAAAGAAGGAATTTAAGTGCCTAACGAGTATATATTTATTATATAAAGGTGTATTATAAGTTAATGATACTTAGCGATCATAAGTTTACAAACAACTCAACAATTTTTACTATCATTATTAAATTCTAATAGTGTATTTATAACTTATAATGCAGGGAATAAATAACAAAATGGACCTATGTTTACAATCTGTACAATGAAGTAAAAATATGTTAGTCTTCAATTTACGTTGTATATATCTAACAATATGACATAAGCTCTTCGACGCTACACGCTTTGAAGCAACACTCGTCGACTACCCCCACATAGCGCTTGCCGCGCATAGGGAAGCCCATACTCCTGGCCTTTTCAGTTGGTAACCACGGCCAGTATGAAATCTCTTCTTCTTTGTATAATGGCGGAGCAATTGCGTCTGCAAATAAAAAAATATTATTAATGTTTATACTAATTGTATAACAAAGTAATTTCTTTTTTAAAACAAGAGATGACTTTAAAGACCAAAAAGTTAATCACAAACGTGTAGATAAGAGCAAAATTCAATACAATGCTATTATCCCTTTTTAAAAACATTTAATATCAAAAGGCACACAACTTTATTTATGCGACTTGCAGAATATATATGAAGAAATATTTATTCTATTCCATATGAGAAAGGGTTATCTATATTTCATTAAAAAATAAAGGATATAAGGACGCAATACCCACTGGGATAACACAAATTATTACTTACTGTAAACGTTGTCATAATTAGAGCGTTTCCCAACTCCAGTGTTTTCTTGGTAACATAAAAGAGCTAAAACTTTAGCTAGCTTCGGTCCGCAGTACTTTTGCGGTTTCATGTCTCTGACGTCTTGAATAGATATTTGACCTCCAATGTAGCCGGAGCAAGACGCAAACAACAAGACGATAGTAGTAAGTTGCCAAAAGTTTTGAAACATCTGCAGAAATGAAAAAAAAAATCATATGTTGGTTCATATGGAAATATTGTTATTAATAAGAAAGCTAAATATCAAATATTAAATAAAATCACTTACCTTTGTAGTTTTCAAACCGAATCACCTTTATTGAATGTGCTTAGACATCAGAATTATTCGTATTTTATACCCCCCATACAAACGCGAGGGTGGTAATAAATATTCAACAGTGAACATATCTAATAGGTTGCTTAATGTGAATTGAAAAGCGGCCTTCATCTTATAAATACTCTTCTATAACATAAATAGTTACCAGTTTTTCCAAGTAATAAAAATAATTTGATTAATATAATTTTTACATTAAAAAAATGGTTACATATCATCATAAAAACTGAATCTAGCTCTAAATGTAAAAAGTTGATTTTGCATTTGCTTTACATGATTCTTTTTTAATATAGGATAAAAATTTTCTTTAAAATTAAAAATATTTATAAGTGAAATGAGTAAAATCTTAATATCACATATTAATAGTTTGAGTCTTAGTCACCTAAGAAACCTTTTTTATCTAAATTATTATGTGAACGATTTAGTTCAGATATAAAATTATCCTTACAAAGAGTTCCATAGTCAAAGAAAAGGAATTTGCCTAACTGTCATTAAAAAAAAATCTATGAAGAAAAAAACAAAACTATATTTTTTGAAAATGTGCGCTGAATGTACAACATTCTCACCGGTAGACAATTTATTTTATTAAATCTATTTTTCTTAGTAAGATAAATAACTTGGTGTGTCTTTAGCCCAACTATCAGCTAACCACGCATAAATATCTAAAAATAGAAGGTTGAATATATTAAGTGCGAATAAAATTAATATACATTTCATCCCCTTGTTGTGATCAGAAACAAATGAATATTTAATGATTTGTATTGAACACGGTTTCTTCGAAACATGTAACATATTATGAGTTTTACTTAATATGAATATAAATTAATAATTTTAAGTAAAATTTAAAACTTGTTACCTATCTTCTATAATGATTGTGTAATGATTCTGACAATATTAGGATCAAAATATTAAGATGAAGCTGTAATAGTTGTCAATAAGACTAACAGCGCAAACTTCACCGAATCCAGCAGCAGCAGCAGCAGTGATTCAGTGTGAATTATAGTATTGTCAAGTGAAGATCCAGTAAAAAAACTGTGAACTATTTGAGTGGTTTCATTATATAACAATTGTTTCTTTGGCGCAGAGCAAATCTTTAAGTTAATTTCAATGACATTTGAGTATATTTGCTGGTAGAGTTTTTACGAAAATACTTATCTATTTTCTGTCTATATATCTTAGGCTATCACACAAACTGTAGTTCCCATAAAAGTATTGCTGTGTTTCAGTGTTTATACTTTCAAATGTAAAACCAAAATATTTATATATAAGCGCCATCTATACGATACTTCTCAAGAGTATTGTTTGTCTCTGCCATCTGTCTTTTAAATTAAAAACATATAGATAATCTCTTACGTACACAGTGAGTTTCAATAAAAACAACATAGATGGCAAAACATGAAAACAATACGCTTCTTATTAATTGATAATAAACAAAAGTTGCTTCCAATCCCTTATTAAAATTGAAAGTGTTTAAATTTTTCTATTACGTTACTTAATTAATTGTTATATATATCTTAAGAGATTTTTCTTTGTAACGAGACATTAATTTTCAATAATTTTTGATACTTGGTCTCGGTAAAAATTTATTTATTGCACTGTAGAAACAGAAATTCTAGATACCATGTCGTGATTATTTAAATGTTTTAATCTTAAACATATAAATAAAATAAAACACGATCTAGATTTTACAGAATTCACTACAATGAAAACTAAAACGCGTGGCTTATTGTAATATTTATACTTATACTTTATATAACATATTAATAGTAACAAAATCGTTGATAAACAAGTGTTTTTCATAGCTCGTATCTTTGACCAATGAAGGATTAGTCGTCAAAAACATATAAATAATTAATAATACCAGATAATAATATTCCATATATTTTTGTGGCTGATCTTATTTTTATATTAACTGATGCTGACCATTTCATTCGCATGGCAGTAAGCTTTTTCTGAGTTATGTTTTCGTACCACATTTCTATCCATCTGAGGGTTAGTCAAAGAACAGTTGTATTTTAGTTCAATAAGGTATGGTATCTGGAAGGCTTATAGTAAGAGAACAAAATACCTGTTATCTCGAAGAAGTGACGGGTTGTTTTGCTGCAAGATGTGTCTTAAATATGGAACGGAATGATGACATAAATCCGATAAGTAGTTTTTACGTGATACAATGACTTACAGACAGACGGATAACATTTAAAAATGTTCGATATCATTTACAGTGAGCGCTGCTGTAAGACTTTATAAAATAATCAATATCCAGATATGATGTTCTCATAATTTTAATATTATGTATCGATTTAATTGATGAGTAATGTTAACCATAATAATCTGATCATTATTTTTCGACATTGTAAACGTTTATTTAAATAGGCAAATGATAGTACACAATCTTTTTACCAAAAAAATCAAATCGATGATATGTGAATAGGCAGAAAAGTCAAAAAGAAAAAAAGTTCCATCTTTTGTGTTTCCGCAGATACTTGATTTTAATACTTATTTGATTAATTAAATGCAATTTTTCGGAAAAATAATTAAGGTTCCGCACATAAAATTTAAAACCAGATGTCTTGATCTATGATTACTATTACAGCTTTAACGTAATTTGGGCTGAGAGGATGATTTCGTCTTTCCTTTCCTGTGATTATTTTAATTAGATAGACAGATAATCGGCGGCGGTTTGGTTTAGGTTATGTAATGACTGAGTACAGAGCCCTAAAAACAGAACAGAAAGGAAAAAGACATCATACGTGGTATTGAGACTACCTTTTCTTTTTGTCGTTTAAAACTAATATATCTTTCTTTAAGTTCTTTATTTTCCCATAACTTTCAGTGAGAATATGAAGTTATAATTGTTATTGAGTCCTACGATCCAACATTCATTGTATTCTAGTTTAATATTTTTATATTTATTTCAACTAGCTTTATTAATATGTGTTATAATTACTTCCTGTGTACAATACTTACTTTTATTTTTGTAACTAATAATATGAATTAACCTAAGAATACCTATATGTGGTATTAAAAACATTGATTAATATATTTTTAAAATTGTGACATGTAAACTTCTTTCGATAAACTGTAATAAGACTGAGCATAATAGTTTTAATTAATGAAAGCATACCAGGCTCCCACGGGACAGGCTTGCTTAGTATGGGGCCCCCAGATATATAAGGTGTATATCATTTACTTATTTCATTTTATAAAACAGCAATAAACTTGGATTTTTTTCGCATAAACAATTTGATAAACTTCTATCTAGAGAGAGTATAAAAACAGAAGTCCTAGTGTAGTTATTACGGTCCTTTTATCTTCTAAGTAATTATTTGGTAACATTTTAACACGTTAGCTATTCCTGGTTGTATACTTGACAGTGGTGAAGAATAATCATTACTATCCGAGCCTAGTTCAGAGTGGTCGATATCACTCAAATTACGTATTTGTCTTCATGTTTCTATCACCTACGCAATAATTCTAAAATCTTCTGTCACGATCAGGAATTTTAGTTTTTTATTTTAATAATTTTTTGAGATTTTCATGCATAAAAAGTTTTTTGTTGTTTCATTTAATTGTTAGATAATATAAAGGAGAAGATATAGATGATAAATTTTATCATTACTATACATAAAAGAAAAATCTCAATTCGAAAAAGTAAATATGAAATATGAAAGCCATGCCTGCTTGGCGGTTACTGTTGAAATCGTTACATATTCATTAGTACAACTCTATCAAATAAGCGTACGAAGCAAAATTATACTGAAATAATTTTTCCACAAAGCTATCTAATTAAAATTGAAAAATTAATCCATCCAACAAAGTGAGTATCCCACTCGGCCCTAATGTGATGCCTGACGATATTAAAATGATTGCTCTTTGGCAAATATGGCGGCCGGCTGAATTATACAGCGGAAGCAAATATTACCCTTGCAAACATACGTCCCGGGAGAGCGAGCTAGTTCGCGCACTCAAAATTAAATGCACACAATGAAAATACTGAGCCGAGAGCCCCTACTAGATACCTACGTCGCGAAAAGTAAGTACCTACTCAAAACCTCACTCTTAACACTCCGCGTGGAGTGCTCCGCGGCATTGTTGTCTGTGAAAACAGTCGCCGAAGTGTTTTTTTGTTTATGGACTCTTCGATGTTGCCACTCGAAAATAAATAGCTGCGCGGTAACGAGCAATACGCCCTAACAAGCTGTTACATTGTTTTTTTTTCTATCGATTTGCGTTTGTTTGCAGAAAATATATTCACAATTAATAGTTTGATTTTGTTAGTTTTAATTAGTAATAAGTTCAAAAACCAAGTTTGATTTTTAGAACTGTAACAATGAATTGCTTATACTATATTATATATTACTGTTTCGCTTACTTAGATAATTACGCTGTGTTCGAAGACGAGTCTTAATTTAAAGTATCGCTCTGACTGCTTTAGCCATTTAATTAAAGGGTGACCGAACAAGCAGTCAGGTTGCTCGGGTCGGGAATATTAACCGCGATTCTCGGTCAATATTCACAAAATTGACACGTCAAATATTTGTAACTTCGTACTGGGACCACGTTAGACTGCAAACAGAATCGTGTCTGGTCCTCCCTTAATTTCCGATGTTCGTATGACTCGACGTTTTTACTTCAATTTCGATTTTAAAGCGGTTAACGTTAGGTGTAAGTTTGTTTGAAGCGGTGCGAATGAGATAGCCGCTTGTCAAAACAAAATGGCGCTGACTATGTTTGAATTGGGCCGTATCAGTCGCAAGCGGAGATTCATTTTGTCGCCTTGCTTAAGATCGTAGTAGTCTCCTACATATTGTCTCTGTACACACGGTGAGTGTGTGCTCGCGTGTTGGGCTTGCATTTAAAGCTAGCTACAAATTTGTTGTTTCTGTACAAATGCCATGATGATATTGTTTGCAGTTTGACTTTACGTTCGATTGAGAAGTTTGTTTGGCAGCGCGTTGCCGACGCCTCTTAATAATGTAACAAGTCAACACTCGGGATTTGATTAAAACAACTGACGTCTACACTCTTCGATCCTTTCATGCGAACTGTATTAAAAAAATCTGAAAGTACTGCGCTGAGATAGACAGCTTGTCTATAAAATATTTAGTCACCAAATTTACCGTTGATTAAAAACCATATGTAAGATGTAAACATAAACTCCGAAAGAGGAGCATACTTGACAAATATTATATTGTAAACTTTACATTGCGACGGTAAATATTAAATAATATGTGTACAGGTAAATAATACTGTCGCTAGCTGGTCTACCTGCCGCTCAGTGTTGCCATTATCATAAACCAAACACGTCAATATTTGCCCACACAAACAAGGGCGTAATTTTTAAATAAATTGTGGCATTTCGCGAAATTGCTTTCGCAAATAGAACTGTGGACAACTCCGTGCGGACGTGCGACCAAACTTTTTTCGGATTTGTTGTTTGCCTATGCACTTTGTAGCTTTAATAACACTAAACAATATCGATGTGTTTTATTTGCATTAATCATATATTGTGGACTAATTACAGTAATGATATAAGATGTCATTTTATCCTACGTTATTTTTATGTATAATAGAGTATCTGTGGCTCATGTATATCAGTTTTTCATGGAAATAATGTTTTTGATCCCTACCAACTGCAACAAGCCTATGAAAAGTTATTTATCCCGATGTAGAAATGCATGGTTTTTTAAAAACGTGAATACTAATGTTTTATGTAGAATTAATTTTAAATAAAATTTAACCTTTAGATTGTATAAGATAGCTCTGAGGGCACCGGAGCGTTCTGTAGGAGATTTTCAATAACGGACGTTACACAGGATGATCAACGAGGGATTTTATTGGGTAGAAATCCTATATATCCCTTATTTCACCATAAGAAACAGACTTTCCTTTTGGTATACATTTCGCACATTTACACAAAAAAAAGTTATCTAAGAAGTATAAACTAAGGATTATCTTTATAATCGTTTTATTTATAACATCTTTTTTAATTATATATTCCTATTAAAAGACAATATGACATGACGTTGATATGGGTAAATGATAAAAACTGCTTATAATTAAGAGGTAGCCACAATGCGCTTGATGCCTTAAGACCAATGTCTATAGGTATAAAATTGTATTAGGAATGTAATGTATATGCTAGCAAAGTAGTAATCCGGTGGTACTTATCCAGGTAGCCTGCGATAGAAGATATCGTATCATAATATGCATTTTATAGTTTAGGCTTACTACTTACCATTAAGTTAACGTACTGATTGACTCTACGCTTAATTTTGTAGCGCAGAGTACAAATATGATAAAAAGTCGTACACGCTAATTATTAAAAAATGCTAAAGTTAAAAATATAATAAGATGTTAAAAATATCTAAAGTTTTATATTGATTTCGTGCTATCTATTTAAAGTTGTTCGGATACCCTCATATCGCGTTTCTATTGCGTTAGGTACAAGGGCCGCGGCCGCCCCATACAGGCAGATGCGTTCAACTCTCTTATTTACTTAGGCTGCGTTCCGTTTTATCGGGACGATGCACGTCTGGGGGACGCCGTTTGAACGTTCCTTGACAGAATAATTGAATAGTCGGCAAATAAGTTGTGCCGGTATTATTTTCAGTTTTTTTTTTGTTCAAATCGTACAGTTTCAATAAAGAATATTGCAAATAAAAGTTGTAATAAATTGTATATTTTCGTATTGTTATATATTTTTGTATTGTTTGTATATATTCTAGACCTTAATTTACTGGAGAAGAATCTTTGCCTGCTTTTTAAGGTGTCGTACCTAAATATCTTAATAATAATATCTGTGCTTCCCCCGTCCGTCTGTCAACGGACTCTATCTCATGAATTGTAATAGGTGGAAACTTGAAATTTTTCACAGATTATGCATCTCTATTTTCGCTAAAACAACAAGTAATCAAAACCAACACAAACAAAAAACTATTTTGTTGAGGTTTACGGTACAGAACCCTTTGTAATGTGAATCCGCCTTATACTTGGCCATTTATTGTACATTGAACAATTGCAATCAGATATTCTTGAAGTCTGTATGTGCTATTTGTAGTTGGTACAGAAACGTAAGTATCGCCGCAACGCATTGATCTGCTATGAAACAGTAGTGTGGAAATATTACTTGGTGCTTAATGGGAGCTGCAGTAAAATTACAGAGGTAAAGTCTTTATATTTTAGGTATAATAGCGATGAGGATAAAGGGGTGCTATGTAAACATCCAAACTGTATCATTATTTTTTTATCTTTATTTTGAGTTTTTGTCTTCACAAAATTTGTAAAGCTCATCGTGTAATAACAATAACTTACAACCAAAACAATAATACCATACAACAATATATTTATACCCCACATAAATAATATACAACAGTATAAGTAAAATATATGTTATATGTAAACATGTGTAAATATAAGTGTTATGTTTGTTTTTAAATAATTATTGGTGTTGCTGACCATGTGATTGGGTCCCGTTATAAAGCAAAACAGCTTATTGGCTCCAATGATCTGAAAATTGTAGTGCGGTTTATTCAATTATAAATAAATAAATATCTTCCTTATACAACATCGAAGAAGTTGATACATATTTTCATACATGTTCTACATAAATCCCAAAGTAAATGACATCATCATAACGTTTGTATGTTCGGAACTAAGAAGTAGGTAGAGTAATGCGAGAGTTTAAACAGAAGGAGTCTACAAATTTATGTAAAACATGCCTGCCGATAAACAAACACCGGTAGTTGCCGGTACTTTGAAACTATTCGGCGTGCACTAAGTAGATTAACTTTGTACGTACTCAGCACATGCCCCTAGCGATACTTAAGTGAAACAGCTGATTTTGCTCGAAATTTAAACATGTAATGTCTGTTTTAGTGGTACCATTTCGGCACCTTCTTGTCGACTAGAAAACGTATCAAAGAAAGGACGAGGAAAAGAGGCATGTTAAAAAGATGATTAAATAAAAATATACATTTATTGAAAATAAATAAGTAATTTAAAAATATACAGTTCATGTACTTATTAAAAAGTATAAAACTTGTTGAAGTGCGTTGATTTTAAAAACTAGTTGAAATATTAATATGTAACATAGTAAAGCAAGACAACAGATAATTTAAACAATAATAATATTTTACTATGTAATACTACACAAAAATATTATTTAATATTATTTTACTCAATCTAAGTGCTGTATTAACGACACAAAATCCATTTAAAATGTTGTTTGTTTTTTTTATCGGTTATGAGCTAACACTTGGCCTCAATTTCCCCTGATGTTAACAGACAATGAAGTAGATAGTGAAGCGTGTTCGCCGAGAAAATATATGGCCCTCACATGTATGACTCTGGAACACAACAGAGTTGTTATGGCGGTAGACTGATATCGAAGGCGGTAGCTAGCCAGCCGGGTTTGAAAAACCCTATCCACTATCCAAACTGCACTACTCCTGTGGCCCGGGAACCGAGCCCGGGAGCTCCACGTAACAAGGCAAGCTGTAAACCACTGTGCCGGGGAGGCAGTCAAATATAGTTAACAGCGGACAACATTTTTTGTAACAGATGAACTATAAACATCAAAACATCACTTAAAGGGACATATGTAAAATTCCATCATTTTCATTATTTTATGACTGTATTGGATATTTCATTCAGTTTACACCAAAGATTGATATCTAGTATCTTTAGACGTAGATATAATAGTTATATGATAAATACTAAGCCTAGATTTCCAATTTTACCAATTTATGTTCATTGTATCAAGTCTTATTTGACCTAAACATCAACACAACTGATACTGTAACCCTAGAAACCGTTAGTGTAAATAGTTATCATGAAAAATAATTAAGGTAAGGAATGAGGTGAACCCATCTACTAATTTCATTGTACTATCTTAAAATTTATGGATAACAGTTTATGTTTTGCTTTTGATAGCAAATTTAACAGGTAGCTTTGTACTCGTTTGTTGTTATGTGCTGTCCTGTAGAAAAACAACCTACAAATAAATAGATTTATTGCTTTTAAAGAACTTTTCTTCTAAAGTGTAATTTTCATTTCTTAAATAGAATTTTACATGTTTTTTCAATCTATAAGTTTAAGTACGAGAGGCAAATTTTATAAATTTTTCACTATAGACTTATATTTAGGATTATATGCAAAAAAGTAATGTTTATTTAAATAATTCTCTATTAATGATGTTATTAATGTTAATCACTGCATCGCCTAACACTCTCTTCATAATGAGCCTTCACGAGTAGAGAAAATAAGCATTAAATTCGCTCATAGTATTATCTATTTTTGTGGGGTGTAAGGAACTCCCTATTGACAAAGACTTAAAATAAATAAATATTAAATTTAATATAAAATTATAAGATATTTTCCTAGGAGGTTAAAGTAGAATTATTAGTGGTGTTGTTTAACTGAAGAAAAAAGTGAGTATATTCAGATTAAAGGTAAAAGCATCGGCTTCGTGTTCTATAAACAAATACACCTGAAATACAAAATAGGTATATTTGCGAGAGCCATAACTCAGTTCTGCGAATGCGGCAAGATGGCGTCGGGCCACGTGACCGCGCGATGCGTTTTTAATTGCAATCATTCCGTGTTTTATGTTGTTTGCACACTTTCCGTCTGTTTGCACAGTCGCGGCCTTTATTTATGGCCGGTGGGAACGTTTTGGTATTACATCGGCGATACGGCGTTGGGGGAATTAGAGGCGTTTCGTTTTACGGATTAACGGTTATTCATAAATCCAATTGGTCACCTTTAACGAGTTTAATTAAGTCTCATATTAAATCTCATCGAAGTAAGTTGCTACATGTTCGAAGTGTTTTTATTTGAATTTTATTAATTTATATACAATTACTGCTTTGGTCAGAGCCTAGATAAGACATGAAAATCTAAATTGTCCATCATATAAATATTTAAATTTAATAATATTGGTTTTAACTCTAGTTTATCTTTTATTAATATATTAAGTTTTGTAATTATGCTTAAAATGCAATATTTTTTAACCAAAACATTTTTACTATTAAACTCTTATTTAAAACTGTCTATAGTTTTAACTAAAATGTTTCTGTCAATTACTGCTTTATAATCTAAGATAACATGATAATATGGTCAATTAGACATATTTTAGTTATTATAACTTTTTTAATGAGAATTTTTTAATAAATTTAATGTTAAATTGAGGGTCTTCAAGATTGGCAAGAAAGTATTACGAAACATAGTTTTTTGGATAAAATATAATAAGTGTCTAACTGCAATAACTAGAAAATTAAATAAAAAAAACACACGTCTCGATTTTGGAAAGAGCTGATAGTTTTCTAGTTTTTTTTTTAACATATGCATACCATGGGTCCAATCGGCTTAGTAATATTAAAAAATAGATCAAAATGATATTACTCGTTTAATTGCGTGCGTCAGCGATTAAAGATGACCGTCATGTATATTTTAAATGAAACGGTCTTTTTTTTTTCGAATGGCGAAAACGCTGAGCGGATTGTGAATGTAGTACATATTTGTATATTTGGAAATATTGTAGTTCAGCGGATATAGCCGATATCCCACCAAGCGTTGTTTGCGAGCCGACGGGTGATTAAAGTAAACAAAGGTGAAGTGCGTTCGGCCCGGCAGTCGCTATTCGATTGACAAAAATATAACGATTTAGCATTGCAGAGAGTCTCTCTCTCTCTCAATCTCTCTCGATTTCAAGGCTCACCCTCTTTGCCTCTCATAATTTCGCGTCGTATATTCGAAGAAATTTCAATAAATGTGACTTCTCTTCAATTCAAATTGTATTTTTGACGTCATAAAAATAATGTTATTTGTTGAATTAAACATACTTTGTGGCTATCTTAGAGAAAAAAGTGGTATATGTGTAACCAGTTACCTGTGTCGTGATTATTTATAATTTTTTTTCTTTAACCTTTATAATAGAATTAAAAAAAAAATAAACGACAAAGGTTCGTGCCATTCACTATAATAAAAATTAATTTGTTTAAGCTACCGTAATAACCTATATATAACAGGTTACTAGTCTCAAAACTTGATAAATGTTTCTATCTCATAGACCACAGTATTTTCCCAACGACAGATATAGTTGTCAAAAACACTTAACGGGTGAAATAAAGAAGCTGATTAAGATTCTTGATTAATCAGTATTATATTTATCAAGTTATTATGTACGCACACGGGTCCGTATAGAATTCCTGCAACGTTTGGGGTACGTATATAGGTATAAAAGCAAACAGCGGGCATCCGCCACGTCGCTTATCTCACTGTACAAACTTCGGGCGTTCGTATCTTAAAATATTTCCATATAGGTCGTTTAACGCGAGAATTTCTGAGAATACGATAAGTGCTAAGAAAATTATTAGGACCATTTTTGACTTTGCGGCGTCGTCTTCGACGAAATATTCTGTTACAAGTAAACTTAAATTATAAACATATTTTGTTCGTTTATGCATTGTCCCATTATCATTGAAAATATTATAATATAAATCGAGGTGCTTAAATTGTTATAAACAAAATTTATATAGTAAATTGAATAAAAAATGTAGCTCACTGCCTCAATCGAGTGCTTCATGTGGATCAACAAGTGTTTTTCATAAACGTGCTTTGCGGCACGTTAAAACACGTGATACGATACGGTGAGGTGAGAGACGCCTGTTCATAACATTCAGTCGACAAAAAAGATGTTAACACATATAATGTTCATATCCTAGGTAAACAGTATCAAGGTAATTAATAAATGGTATTAAGTAATCCAGTAAATTCCCTTGCCACAGAGACAAATCGGAAATCGGTAAAAGTAAAGATTACTACAGTTGTCAAAAAGACTAAGAGCGCAAACTCCTCCGAACCCAGCAGCAGCAGCAGCAGTATAGATTACTGATAGGCAATAGAAAAAATCGCCGCTGTTCTTGCTACACACCCGACGATTTCCGGCAAGAGAGAATTATGGCTAGTGATCACGCGTGAATGACTGAAATGTAAAATGTGAATTGTTGCATTCAAATTTTCCATTCCAAACTCTTTCATCGCAAAACAATTCCAATGAGTTCAATAAAAATTCCCATTCCGAATGTTAAAAAAGTACAACACTATGACCAGTTAAAAGTCACCTTTAAGAGTGTAGGCTAATGCACTTCAAAGATAGGCTAGTTTACATTGCGATTATATTATAAATACCTAACGTATGTGTATATTTCGCTTTGTTTGTTCTGCGATTTCCAGAGATTTCTACAAAGTTTTTTTATTTAAAATAGATTTACAATTAGCACCAGAGCTGAAAAAAAATAATGTAGAAAAATATGGTGATGGTCGTTTTGCAAAAGATCTCTCTACATAAAATCTGCTTCATAAGTTGTGTGCAAGCTATTCTGTTTTAACTGTATCTAATAGAATAAAGCGTTTCCTTCGGGTATTTTATTAATAAACGTAATATATAGGAAACATATCGGAGTCCTTCTCTTTTTTCTTACCACTCTGCTCTTTTATGAAATTAATAGTTCTTTATATATCATGTTTTAATTAGTTTGTTCTGTAGTACATACATTTTGTATTATTTTTTTATAAGTCCGCATTTTCATGCGTACTTAAACTGCAAAATATGCTTAATAAAATATAAAATAACGTTACCGTTTGTAAAGGTATAATCTTGTGTTAAAAGGATTCAACATTGTAGAATGTAATTTATGACAATTACGTTAAAACATTTTTTTCTATTTGTATGTGTAATTGATATGACGACGCCCAAATTTCGATTGATTATTTTATTTTTTAAAATAAATTGATTATACTTAATAATGAACTCACCGAATGGAACCGCGTACAAAAACTCGCAGTAAATTAAAAACAATAGAAGATACTTCAAAATGTTTTTATATGACACACGTTACTATGAAACACTCGAAGATTATTGTGATAATCGTAGATTTGAAAGAAAACAAGGCGTCGCCCGCGTACTGTACCTCGTACAATAAACGTCAAACGCGCAGAATCACAGACGCGCAGCCCCCGGGCGGGTCTCTCGCAGCCCCAACTAAATCGGGAGCCCCCTTTTACGCGGATCATCCGCGATCTTGCACGATATTAGCACCGCGGGCAATTCATGGCCATAAATAAAAAAAAAATACTCATAACCTACAGGGCGGGCCGGTATAAATATGTAATGATTTTTTTTCAAAGCGATCTACGCGAATTCATGGGGATCTCGAACGTTTAGGAACGGAATGTTTTGTTAAACGAAATGACTGAATGGGGTGCTATATTGTGTTGGTTTTATATTGTTAGATCAATGTAAATCGTGCAGTTATAGCGATTGTGATTTAAATGTAGGCTGACATTTATGAATTATGAAAATTTTAATTTACTTATTTAATTTGTATTAGACGAATATGGACGGTATTAATTCGTTTCAATTTTTTTTTAAGAAATATTAATTAATTATTAATAATGATTAATAATGTTCTCTTAATTTACTTAATCCTTAAGAGAGCATTATCATATATAACTTAAAAACATTTACGCTATAACGAACATTACATTTGATGAATGTATAATTTATCAATACTTATTTAACCCAAAATTTACTACGATTAATCAGGAATTTTGTAATATGTTTTTGTAATTACGATATATGCTAAATATTAAACTGATTTTAATGGAACGTGTATTATTGGTAAAAAAAATATGATTAATTGTGACACAATTACCTAAAAACATTTTAGAAAACAATTAAATTAAAAGATTTGTATAGAAATATTTAAGATTAGTATAAATTGAAATTTTGCATTTGTTATTAGTTTAGTGCTATACAAATATCCATGCTTAAGGTGTGGCGAACAGTTAAGATTAATTATCGTTAGGTATTTATTTAGATGTTCAATACATAACACTACACATGCTACGCCTCCTCGTATAAACTAAATTATTCATGATATATTCGTGAGCATACGCAAGATACTACTGATGTCACGTTTTCTAATGTAATCTATAAGTGTTTCTTCACGTTAACAGCTAATAGTGCGATTTATTCTAACACCGATAAACTAGGTGTTTTTAACTATAATGGGGTAACATTTGACCCCATTTATATATGCTTTTAAGTGACAATGACGACGAAAATAGTGAAGCGTGTTCGCCCACAATACTTTGGGTCTTATTTACGATTGTCGCAACACAACAATACTGTTATTGCGACAAATATAAAATATTAGATTAGGTAAACATACGGATTCATAAAATTTACCAACATCCTGACTCCATTATTTATGATCCTGGAATCGAATTGGGGACTTTCAGGTTACACAGCAAGTAGATAAGCATATAAAGTAAAAAAAAAACGATGCACAAAGCTATAGTTTATATATATAAACTGTACTACCCGCCATAATTAAAAAAATGGTAGATCTAACTACTTTAGCGATTACTTCTTGTCAGCTAATAGTTAATGATGAAAATAAAATATTAGAGAGCATCGCAGTAGCGGTGAAGTAAGTGTGAAGGTGCTTTATAGCCATGATTGTTATATACTTGAAAGATTATTTGCTTGAGTATAGCTAAAAATGTTACACATAATAGGATGTATAGATTAAGTTTATATTTATTTTCAAACCCAACCCATAACTCGAGCCAAAAAAAATTTTAGTGTATTGGATTTGTGTATTTACGTTTAATCGGTAAATTGATTATATCAGTATATAAAGCGGTTTCTCATTTATTTCAGAATATACAATTATGAAATGTAAAGATTTTACGATAAAAACAACAACTATTGCAAACGTTATCAGTTTTTAAATAACTTGAAAATCTTTACACAAACAGTTACATATAACAATTATAAATAATGTTACCGTAACGTTGTAATCTATGTTACATTAAACGGTTAAAATACAAAACAAAGTAAAGTTCATATTCGACATCCTTATAAAAAAATATTCAAGAACATATTATAACTACACGAGTTCACAATGTAATCGAAAAAGTTCTTCGTAAAATCTGCGTGTTTTAAAAAAATATCGTTAAATCCAGTACAAATATCTAATGTTAAATCACATTCTTATTGTTTTGCTTTATGTATTATTACTCCCAGCTCTGAAGTTCGATTTAAAAATATAAATAAAATTGTTGCTTTTGTAGTTCATTTGCAAATTCCGTTAACAAGACTTGGAACGGAGTTAGTTTAGAAAGTGTTAATACATTTTGTGGACGGTAGACTTATGCATATATTCTGTGAAATCCACTGAAAGTACACTCAATTACTAAAAAAAAACTCGTTTTAAATGAATATTTTTAATAATTAACGTGCACTGAACGTTACGATCGAGCATTTAAAAAGCCATCATCGTCATTAAATATTCAACAGAACACTTGGCAACTATTAAAAAGTTGTACAAGAAAGGTAGGTTGATCGGCCGTAGCCATGCGGCTGGCAGACAAGCCTGTGTCAACATCGCAGGAATTAGTCCAAATTATGTGCGCCCCCCTCACCCTGCAGAACCCCTCTAACGCCCTGTTTCGAATCAATATTTGTTGTCCGCTCTCTTCTGCCTTAATACAACACGCACAATGCTGATGTATTCGTTGGGCTATTCTCTTATAAACTCTATAAAGGTACAATTAAAATTCAAAATAGCTCTATAACATTAGGTCACACAAAAGCCACTTTGGAATTGAGAGCGCAAGACTCATCCCCGTTGTTGCTTTCTCTTTAAACGCAATGTCGTCTCTTTCCATCAAAGTTTTCCGAGGGATACGTAGAGTCTCGTGTTGTATAGTTCTGTTATTAAAATAATAGAATATATAAGGTAAAACCTACTAATATGTAATTTTTAACTTGTAAAAATTCCTTTTTTACAAAAATAGAAAATTTAAATGTGTGTCAGCATCTATAAAAAACCTAACAAGAAAGTAAGATTCTTATGGAATACGTAAATGTTTTTTGTTCATTCATTCTGCAACAATAGGTGGTTATAAAACAAAACTAAATAACGCTGGCACAGACGAAAACCTTATCTTTATAAGTCACACATGAAATAATATAAAAATCTCGTCTCGGCCCTTGTTGAATATTCATAAAGAGCTGTTAATTGCACAAGTCGGCAAATACATCGCGCAGAGAGAGCGACTCTACGGTTCCTAGTAAGGCGCTCCCTCCCCTTCCCCCACATTGGGCTTCGGGCCCCTCGTCGCAAAAGGCCAACCCTGAACGCACACACAAGCTTGCACGCACGCACACATTGAAAGGGAGCGCGCGCAACCGGGAAAACTACGGCCTTTTACGTACCGTATTGTGTACAGAAAAGCTATTGTATATATAAAAATATAAGAATTTTTCAAATTATTTATTTATATTAAGCGGCAGCCTTTTAGTTCATAACTTTAATTATTACTTTATTCCTTTTGATTTTATCTTAAACTTTCGCAGTAGAGTATGTTAAATGTTATTTTATGTGTGAACCTACATAGGATAGGTACAAAAAAATACAGTTAATTTAGTGATAGTGGCTCTTTTGTTTAAAAGGAAAATAATATCATAATGAAGTTAATTAATAGAACGAAGTAAAAGATTACTTTAAATTATGAGAAGAAAAAAGACATTAAAAAAGTTATAACACTCGGATCATTGTAATTAATAATTGAAATGTAGATTACTTAACAAAATATAGGATATTCTTAAAGTTTCGGTTGTACTACATGAAATACGCGTGTTGGCTGTGTGCGCATCTATTTACGCGACAAGTAAATATGTGCCCGCTCCGTTTGTGGAGGCTGCATTAATAATTCAATTGGTTGTTCGCCCGCTCAGGTAGCGTTTAAACGATTTTTAACTTGCCTTCAAACGGATTAATTGGGGACTGGTCGGAAGAAGTACTGACGGCAAATTGGCCAACCCCGCATATACTTACAATGTTACCAGTAGTATTGTTTTAATTAGTTGTACCTGTGTGTATATCATAAAATAATTATACGCATTTAATGAAGCTCGTAGTGTTTAGTGAAATATTTATAGGTAATATTTATTTAGAAAATTCTAATGTACATCAAACGGTTGCGATATTAAAATATAACTTTAAAAGTTTTACGACGAAAAAATACGCTTCAAGAATTAATTATTTATACACAGCCAAAGATTTGTTCTCGACTTTTAATATTAAGAGCGGTGTATAAGTGAAGTTTGAATAATCAAGTTTTATTTAAAAATGTCCCACAACCGTTTCAAAATGGTACCTACGGTACTATAAATATGCACAGAAAAATGGTAGAATTACTTTAACGACGGCAGTTAATAAAATAATATATTTATTAAAATAAAATATTTAGAATTACAATATATGATGAATGTACGTCATTGTAATTAATAATTATGAAGTTAGGCACAACAAGTACAATTACAAATCGTCATTGTTATTACGAAAAATAAGCGATAAAAACACCAATTCCAAAACCTGGACGACATTTTACGTCGAAACAGTTAAAAGGGTCTCGTATAAAAATAGAATTAATCGAAAGCGTAACAATCATCGGCTAATGTGTGTGTAAAAATAGCCGTCACCGGTTAAAAGCCGGTCCGTTCGGGTCGTACAGACGGACGGACAAACACGGCCGTGAGCACCGGCGGCTTCGTTTCTTTGACAAACACTAATATTTGAAAACCACGCTCGACACGATTAGAGTGCGATCTTCGTGCCGGCGCAGCGCATACGTTGTGACTTCATTCTTTTATTTCTTTTTTAAATGGATCGCACGTAGGGATAGGCAAGGACAGTTCCACAGTAATTACTTTTGGCAAGGTTGAGTTTTTATACACATATAAGAGTAATAGCCATATACGTCGTATTAATATTAATCATGTTTTATTCAGTAAAATGTAAGCAAGATATAAAATATATAGCGTGTGAATAATAATGGCATATATATACGTGCGACACTCAAAAAGTTTTGCGAGACTAAAAAATATGTTTTATAGGTAAATATATTTTTTCACATCTTTTCAAAGCGCTCTCCACCCGCCACTCCGCCTGTATACAAAGATTCATGCATCTGAACCAGTTTTCGATACACTTTTTCAAGTCCGCCGCAGATATCTCGTTTACAACCTGCTCGTACACTGAGAGTGCATCATCCGGCGACGAAAATTGTATCTCCTTGAGCTTTTTTATTTTTGGGAATAAGAAAAACTGACACAGTGCTAGGTCAGGGTTGTAAGGAGGGTGACCCAGAAGTTTGATCGGTGTGCTGTCTAGGAAGTCCCTCGTTTTGATTGCGCTGTGGGCGGGTGCATTGTCGTCGTAGAACAGTACCCCGCGGAGCCCTGTGTTTTGTCGCGTCTTGCTCACAACAGAGAAAACTTCTGCTAAGCATTTGGTAATATACCATCCGGCGTTAATGCTTCTTTAGTTTGGTAAAGGAATTCACACCAAGTAGCCAGTCAAATTGAAAAAGTCTTCTTCCCGCTTCTAGGTCGTTTTATTTTGGTAGGCGTTGATTCGTTTTGAAACACCCAAACCGTCAACTGTCGCTTCGTTTCTTGATCGTATTGATAAATCCAGGATTCATCACCTATAACGATTTTGTAAACACGCCGAGACGTACCTGCTTCAAATTTGTCTATCAAGGCACCATTCCACTCTTGCCTGCTTCTGAATATCGGTGAGGTTGTGCAGCTAATCTTCTTTTTTGTTATCGCTAAGAAAAATGCATTACGCATCCCCTCCCGTTGGGGGACGGAAAGGGTATGTGGGACCCCCGGTACCCGGTAGACTCACTAAACAACCCAGCGGCACTCCCGCATCGCCTTTGGTTACGGGGAACTGGGAATCAGCTTAGTCTGAACTTTCAGCTCCCCTCCGGCGTTTGCCCGCCTCACAGCGGCAGGCCCTTCACGCCCCTCCCTAACGAGAAGGGGCTCGAGGATGACCGTGAGTGCTCGGTCATTCTCAGTCGGCTGGGTGATGAGCGGTGCAATGTGGGCGAGGGCGCCCCCGCGCCTGTCGCCCGCTGCTCATCACCAGGGAGATGGAGGGTGTTCGACCACCCGCCTTCTCCTGCCTCCTCCTTCTGAGAAATTACGTCATCACCGCCATCTACGCCTCCTTGCTCCCCACCATGGCATTCACCACAGCGGGAAGCGACAGGCCCGGCCCGATGGCCGCGACCAGGCTGCAGCGCCGCTCGGTCCACGACGGGCACACCTCGAGGGTGTGCTGTGCCGTGTCCTCCGCGGCGCCACAGTCGTGGCACGCCGGGCTTTCCTCTCTCCCGATCTGGTGAAGGTACGACCCGAAACATCCATGTCCGGATAGCACCTGCACCAACCGGAAGGTGAGGAAGCCGTTCGACCGTTCCTGTGCGGCTAACCTAACCCAACGTGAAACTATGCTCCGCACCCGAATCTCGCGAAAGCTTCCTGATCCAATCTGCAGTATATGCTGAATCTCTTGGCTCGTCTATTGTTTTGGATCAAATTTTTCGTTACTAGCACGTTTTCTTCCGTAACGGCCGTCAAAGGGCGATCACTTTTTTCTTCATCCTCCAAAGTTAGTCCACCGCGCTTAAATTTATTATACCAATGATACACAGTTGCCTTAGAAGGGCATTCATCCATGAATGCCATTTGAAGTCTGTCGTACAATTCGTCCGGTTTCAAGCGACACTTAAAAACGTTAAGAATCATAGTGCGAAAATGTTCTCTATGCAAATCCATTTTTCAATGATACGATAATTTTAATAAGCTCGCAAAAAATGTGGACGGACGTTTTGAATTTGGGATTTACCTATTTTTACTTACAAGTAATCATATTTTTAAATAAATTATAACTGGCCAGTCTCACATACATAAAAACTTTTTCTCGCAATACTTTCTGAGTGAC
>DWQX01001847.1:0-25013 GCA_018245475.1 Pharmacophagus antenor | reverse complement strand
GAGCACTAACTTTTGGAGTTTTATTCAATATTGTAATTTTTTCAAGGTGGTCTCAAACTTTTGGCCGGCAGTGTACGATTAGGAAAGGTACGGTAAGCAGTTAGATGCAAACAGTGGCTTTGAGGAAGCTTCTATGTCCAGCAGTAGGTATCTATAAGCTAATACTGGAAATGATAAACTTATTACACATGTTCTCTAGATAATCAAGACGAATTTAAAATCTACTGTCGATTATGTTTGTGACTGATTGGACTTTTGAAATCATATAGAATTCTAATGTTCTAATAAATAAATAATAAAACAAGAAATACGGGTCTCACAGTCACAGTAGCAAATCCAATGAATGCGCATGAATTACTTAATAATATTTCTACATTCGGTCAAGTTTTATACAACAGCTCAGAAGGAATACCTTTGAGCGAGTTTTCCTCCGCCTTTGCTATAATGCTCGAACAAAATTCCTTCATCGAAAGCGTTCCTTTGCGGGCAACTGAGCGGAAATGTAGTGGCATCTTGACTCCAACGCGCCGTTTATTTTCACGTTCAACTATGAACCCGCTATTTTGTTGCTACTGTTTCGATTACTAGTGCACCGGATAAGAACGTAGCGCGGGACTTTTTGTTGCTGACAACATACTCTGACATTGTTTATTTTCTTTTTTTATTTTAAATCGTACACTCTTAAAAAAATAAATATGGTTATGAGGATTATAATAAAAGATAATGTCTCAGTTCTTGGATTTTTACCAGTAACAAGGAGTTCATATGGCTCTTTTTCTGAATAACATTAAGGATATTGAATTATATTTTGAGTGCCTCCTGCAGTGGTTTATCGCTTGCCTTATAACGCTGAGATACCAGGTTCGATTCTCAAACCACATGAATAGTTGAGCCTGTATGATAGTAGGGTTATTCGAACCAGCGTGGCAAGTTACTACTTTCGATGTCAATCTACTACGAACAAAAGTTCGATGCAAAACAGATGTTTTATTACTTTATGTATTTGTACGCATGTTAGTACCATCTTATACAAACTGTTAACACTGTTATGATTTGATTCTCGTTCCATCAATACCAACAGAGTTCATAAAGGTGGATATTCGAAAATCCATTTTTTCCTAGTAAGAAAGTTAGCTTGCGTTTTAAATTCTCATTTTGCTTATATAATAAATAACAATATTTAACTCTGTAACGTCTAAATAATCACAACAATTAAGCTAAATACTGTAAGGTAAAATTTTCACGAGTCTCAGAGAACAAGAGGGTCTGATGAGTATTATAGCCTATTGTGTTGGCGTCCTTAGGTCACTGCTGCAGACGAAATTGTGAAGCGGTAGAAACAATTTAGCTACTTTTAATATGCGTAACTCACTGCATTGAACCCTAAAATCGTTTGACAAATTTTCAGTACACTATAGGCATTTTTATAACTCATAGAAATCATTAAAAGCTTTTTAACTTCTTTTAAAATATATTTAAATATCTTTGAACAAACATTTGTGACATTTTAGAAAATAATCAATTTAGTAATACTGAATATGTCTTCACCTTCTCTTCGTGTTTTGGTCATATCAACTTAGACAACAACTCACTTTAGTTAATTTTTTTTATGCTTCTATTGGTCTATTCCAAAAATAGTGTAATTTGAGTTTACTTAGAGATTTTTTTTCTCTTACTATTGCACGAATGATTTTGTAATGTTATTTAGAAATTATTTGAATATCATTAATAAAAATATACCAAATTTAAATTGAAAAATTGAAATCAAAATTTCAATAAAGAATAAGAAAAAAACAATAAAACGTCATGAAATAAGACTAAAAACCGATCAACATTGATTTATTCATTGAAATGTTTTTTGATCTTGACGAACACGCTACACCATCAACGGCTTCTTTGACACATAAGATCATGGAAAATCGGGTTCAAGTCTTCGCCCATAAGAGATAAAAAAAAATTAAATTAAAAATATTACTATGACTTTTGTTATCGGTAGTCACAATACGGGCACTACCTATTATTTAAAAATACAGATAGATGAAATTGGACCCAGATACCCAAGCCACTGGAACTTAGTTTCGCTAAAAAATACCCAATATTCGCAAAATACTGCGAACATAAGTAATTAACGTGGACGACGTACAATGCCCTAGCTGCAGCGCTCACGGGTGATTGGTGTATTGTTCACGCGGTATTAACAGTATTGTTTGCGACGGTGTAATCATAATGTAGTCATTACCCTCCCAGGGGCGCCGGGGCTCGCGCTACGAACTGTGGAGAGGGTTTGTTTTATCTTACTATTGTTCAGACAAATTTTGTTCATGAATACTAAAAATAATCAGTCGGTTGTGAATGAAGAATATTAAAAATATTACGCAAAAATTTAAAGACGTCAATTTAGCACTGCCTTATTAATTGTTCAACAAATGTTTATTGAAAGCGTCATTTTAGTAAGATACAAAGAGATAGTAAATATATACTATGATATTTTTTTTAATGCTTAGTTATTGTTTCTATTGTAAATGAGATTTTAATTGTTTAATGAAGCTGAACATCGTTCCGCATTCAAGTATAGATGGGCGTATATTATTCCCATACTTCGTGGCTTGAACTGTATTTTTTTCATTTAATATTTACTGTGAGTCTTCTTTTATTATAATAATAGCAAAATCAATATGTATGATTTGTTTTGGAATATTACCTTGAAACGTACTACCTATATATGATATGATTAATCTTACTTACTTTATACCTTAAGATTATTACTTAGCTAAAATGCGTAGTGTTTTTTCTACAAATATTATTTCCCTTGAGAAATATTTAAGTATAATAAATTAAAGGAGTTTATATATTAATGGTATTCCGTTTCCACGTTACCGTAGCCACACCCACTTGGTACACGTTGACGCTCACCCGATGGGTAATTTCCCCCATTGTCAATCACAAGAAAGTCACGCAATGATCATTTGTATCGCACACTAGAAGTGAAGCACGCCAGGGTTCTCGAAAAAAAAATTACATCGATGTTATTTTTCGATACACAGTTATTTTTAACGTTATTTCAATGTTCGATGTACAAATTTACAACCCCAAGTATGGATAACGCAAGAAAATTGTAATTTTTTCCGACCTACAAATACGTTTATAAAGATTTTACTTTTTCCATTATTTTAGTTTATTAAAAAATGTCGTATTTAATAACTAATTGTTTGATAAATATTTATTATTCTTTAGTACTTCGTTTATAAATTACTTATTCATAGCGTATAAGTTATATTCAAACAAATGTACTAAACTTTCCGTTATTCGAACAGCCATAAGAATGTTCGCTAAACAAAACTTATAAGCAGTCTCATCTAGAAGCAGCTGACGCCTGAATATGAATCGGTGGCCTTACACTCATACAATACATAAATAAATTAGGAAAGGGAGTTTTCTTGTAATTTTCCGCCGATAATTCCACCCCCGTTCACAGTGCTCAATGGATGCCAATTGTGCGAACGCTATGCTGTTCTGACATGTTATTTTCTTCGTTTTCCTTTGAACGATGAAAGAGGAGAAACCAAAAAAACACACATTAAGATAAACCTTATAAATGTTTGTACCTACAATAGAACTAACGTTAATTCCAATATTCGCGGACTAATATGGACTCTTAAGTCTTGTATATTATAACTTTACATTAATACTTTTTTAAAGTTAATTTTTATTTATTTTTAAACATAATATTCATAACTTATATTGATATAAGTAACACACTATGTACCAGAAAATCATTACGACGTAATTAGTTATACATATATAATTTTGTCTTTTAATTTAGTTAACTCAAATAAAGCTTTGTACAGTATGTAACTCGTCTTAAATCATTAAGAAATTGAACGATCTAACCTGTAGGTCAGAGACTGTAAATTATTTCTCTCCACCCAAATATTACCATTCGGTAGACATCTTATATGAATTATAACTTGAAAATATAGAATCTATCAAATCGGAGGCAGAAAAATAGCAAATAGAAATCTAATTTCATAAAGGCCGTGGAATTTTATTCCAGTTTATTGTAAATAAAGTTATTATTGAACAGAATAATTCAGTTATTGGCCAACGAAGAAAATTTCTTACGCTTTTTTTCTTGAACGGAGAAACGTCTGCGCATTCCTCATTCAATTACTGTCGCCTCACAATATTTCTATTAAATTTTTATCTTTTCATTGTACTACGAGGGAGCGTCTTGAGTGTTTCATCTGTTTATTCGATTGGGACAATTTATACCGTTTCTTATTTCCGTTGAATTGTTTAGATGAAAAATATTTTCAATATTATTTTACAATTCCTTAAAAGCTAACTTAAAATTCTTTTAAATCAGTCTAGCACCGTAACATTATTATCTAACTTACGAATTCAATGATACTTCAAAATTTTTTACTACTCAATTGTCTTGATTACAGGGTACTAATATTTGAAAATTTTAACTCGTTTTAAATTGCCTTGACCTCTTATTACTAAAATTGTATACAATCTGATCCAGCTCATAAGCTTATATAGCATAAGTAATTCGTGATATGAGGCAAATAGATTAAACTCGCAGACGAACCCTTATGTGAAAGTTTCACGAAGACGATACGTTTCCTAACGTTTAGTAGGCGCGTCGAATTATCTAAGACGGGTCGTAGGCAATTTCCTTCAACTAATAGATTGGAAACTACATATACGTAACGATTACATGGACCGTCCGTCCGTCTATGATTAGTTCCTAACCGGATGCACGAGTTCGTATCTTGTATTAATTAATGCACATATGATCTTAAACACAGATTGCAATTAAGGAAATCTATGTACAATTTCTTACACTATTTAGTTTATTTTTTCATCTACGAGTATGATGATGGTACACTTTGACATTATTTGGGGAGACAATGGAAAAGAAATTGGTCAAGCGTTCCCACTCAGAACCGTTTAATAGCAAATAGTAATGCTATTATAACATAACAACTGATTAGCAATAACATTGTAACTATCCAGGCGGCTTCGAAGTAATCAACCTGCATCCAGACTCAGCTACCCACGGCCACTAAATCAAACCAAGAACATTTGTGTTGCAAACCAAGCAGTTAGCAACTATTCCATGTAGACTGCGAAAAATTCTCTTTTACTTTACCGTTAAGATATGGGACCATGTATATATGTACACTTACAATATACACAAAAGTAGTTTTTGTCGCTATTGTGATTAGGTATTGATTTCATGGATCACTTTTGTCAATCAAAAATAATATTACATTATGTTATACAATGTTTGGAAAATAATTCAACGTTATCTAAACCCTAATTATGTATTAAGTTTAGCATTTAAAATTACAATATTTTGGTCCGATGATGGTGTGAAATTATTTGATGAATTTGAATACAACTAAAGCTGTAGTATGTATACGATATATGCATGTATGTGTTTTTACTATACAAATGATTTCAATGCGAAACGTAGTTAATGAATATCCATTTTGCACTTGACAATAATAACTTTGAAACTGATTTATAGAAACGATTTGCGATTGTATTCACGTCATTCTATCCCTCAATAGTTTGTTTCAGTCTTGCAATGTTATTTATGTAGCGATTTAATCCATTTTCGACTTTACAGCGAAGGTGTTAGTGAAACGAGTCGTGCTTTAGGTATGTGTGAATTGTAACTATTAATTTCCTTTCCATTACGGTCACAATAACATCACGCAGTGACGGGAACAATATGGCGTATTGGTGGGAAAATCGTCAAGTCAATTAAGAGTACGTTGGGAAAATTGATTTAAATTCGAGGAGGTTTGTTCACTCTAGATTTTGATATTATGATGTAATTATTTTGAAATTGTTTGCTTCTATATTATATCATTGCAAAATATAATTCTTAAGTATTTTCTACACCTTAAATTCTACTACACGGTACTGTTATTAAAAAAAAAATTCAAAGCTCCTCTATAATTTTGCCTTATCGTTATAATTCATAAATAATGTACAAAATTTATCAGAATATAAATTAATAATTATATACACAATGTACTAAAGACAATATTGACATATTATTATACATCAAATTTCCCTAAAAGCGTTAGAAATTGTAGACGTTGTTACTTACAAGCGAAAATTTATGGACAAACATTGTCGTAACAAAAGGAAAAATATGAAAATGTTTTTAAATAGTTCAATGGGGCACAGCTGATTTCAATTTAGCGACAGAGGGGCGGCGAAGTGTAACAATAGGGTAACCAATTTGGTGGCAAATTGTTTTTGTTAAACGAAACGTTCAAAAGGGGAAGACCGTCACCTCGAATGGAAAATGCGATTACTTACTTCTTTAGCTGAAGAAAAGTTAAGTATATTTGTTTTTATGCGATATTAACAATATTCTTGGTAAGCAAACTACATGATTGATGAACTCATTGTCGTTTAGCATAATGTTAAATTGAGGTTAAGTGTTTGCCCATTAGATAAATAAAGTCTAAAATGAGTTCGTACATTCCTATCAGGAGCAATTTTCAATAAAGTTTTTTCTTTTCAAAATTTCCAATACCATAATGAGAGTTTGGTTTTTAATATCTACTTTATCATTTAGATTTATTGTCAATTATTAAAGCAATTTCATCTATAGAAAAATCAGGATTGGGTTATATATATATGTTTTTCCTATGAATATACCTATAATGGTAAATTCAATGCAAGTATTAGACTCTGTTAACAATATCTATCTACGGAAAGTAGATCTTTAATTTCATTTTTATTAATTTATCGATTTTAACGATTCGATCGTGCGGCACCCGGCAGTAATTTTCGCCGACGCGGGGAATTCTATCGCAAGTTGTCGACGGAGCAAAACTGGACAAATTAGTTTACCGCCTACGAGCAAGGAATCGAAGTGTAACAAGTACTAATATTAATAATTTTCAATAAGTACAAAACGTTAATATTCTGCAATTACTTCTATTAATGACAATTTTGAACATTTTTAATATGTGAAAATGTTTTTTTAAGACAAACATTTCGATAAAGCAAATCTAGGACAGGGTGGATAAATTTCAAATGATCGAGTCGATTTATTTAAAAATAAACAATTCCATAATTATATAATTGAATTATTATACTTTTGATACAGTCAACATTCAAACAAAAATCAGTAACTATTCAGCTGTCTAAACGCAAACGACCAAAACACACATGTTTTGTTTGCCTTTTGGTATAAAATAAACTTATGTCTATCTATTAAACACTAGTCTTTTTACGGAAGTGATTAAAAAAGATTTGAATTTGGTTTTCTCCATTAATTTATCTACAGCGTAAAAACTGTATCAAAATGATAAAAAAAAACATTTATTTTTTGCTTATCTTCACAGATACAGAAAACTGTTGAAGCGTATCCATTCTTATACATGTTTCGCGCATCCTATTCTTCCATCAACCCCCTTATAAAGAGGGCAGTAACACGGCGTTAGTATTGGTACTGTGCTAGCGGTTCTTTTATTGTATTCGAACTGCTACAATATCTTTAGCGGTCTAGCTATTGGCATGCTGATTGTTTATATTTATTTTCTTTTTAACTTCTTTTTAATTTTACATGTTTCTAAAATTCCAATTTAAAAATTATCATGTTCGAGACTGACGAACAAGGTTTGTATGGCGGAAATCAGTTCGCTTCGTACGTTAGCCCAAAATATTTTACTGACCGTTGTGCGCGAATGATATTTCCCGACACGTGCGAATATTAAAATTAGTTAATAATATTCGATCTAAAGATTGAGGTAATATATTATTAACACAAATATCTGTATCTCCGGATTTTATTTTTTTTATATTTTTTTTCATTTGTACAGTGATCAAAGGGAATGTTCTTAGCTATAAATAATAAATCTATTCTGACATTTAAAGACTATCAGGTCTTTTATTATTTCTCGCGGAGGTAGTTTGGGTTTTTTTTATGTTGTTCCGACATAAGATTTAGTTCATGTAGAAGACATTTTAAAATTTTGAATTTAAATTTTTCTCGAATTTAACGTAAAAACAATTTATGGTTTACTAATGTACAATTTTTATTTAGCGAGCAGTATAGATGGGAAGTGTTCAAAGTGACAACGTAAACGGCTAATTAATATTTAATTAATTAATTTTCCGTTACTTACGATTACGTACTAGTACGAAATTGTTATCGCACTTTCCTTTTGCAATAAATTATTCAGTTGTCTAGAAATCCATGATGATACGGCGAAAGTTTATTGGTCGCAACGCTCATAGCTGTCGGTACTTATATGCATATAACTTAACACCGTTTATGGTTTTGCAATTAATAAGTGAAAAGTTCACTTTTAGTACCATTAATTTAAGATATGTGTTATTTTTCACTGCAATGTGTATTAACTTTAATTTTCAAAGTTAAAATTGTGACACAACAATTCTCTTAACGTCAACAGATGACAACCAGTTAAATGTTAATTCGTAGCTAAATCAACTCAATGTGTACAACCGAGTCGAACGCAAACAAGCTTCAAAGCAGAAACGCCAGACACAGTCGGAACAAGAAATTCGTTTGTTGGCACAACCAATGAAGACTTCCTACCCAGATCAGTGCGATCTACACGAATCTACAAATGCCACACGATTACAAGTTCTCGTATAAACAAACACAAACACATGGCCCTCGCCTATCACAAGCGCTTTATCGGAACTGTCTTCGGCGGTGGTAATGCACACATTAATAAATTGTGTTTGCTATTGGAATGATCACCAGTTTAATATGATCAACCCGCCCCCTCCCGTTTTCTTAATAATGTGGAGATTAAAGAGGAATACCGTGAAACGTTCGGAGATCAAGCGCGATTGGACGGTTCATATAGTCCAACGGACACCTTAAGTCCAAAGGAGGCAGAAACTGCAATTAGTACAATTAGCAGAGCCCAATTAGGTGCTTTAACGAAGCGAGTTTCCTAACTAGTCGGAGAGTTTGGTGACAAATACGACGTTTGACGTCCGACCTGAGTTGGATCGTAACGTTTGAACATTATGTTTGTGTTTGTTAAAATATATTTCCATGATTCATCCTTTGGCTTCATTTAGTCGTAGCAAAATAAATTGTAACTAAAACATTCAATAAATTTTCATGAGTGTTTTTTTTATATTTGAGTACAATGTTGTTTTTTAGAATAAATATTTTAGGCCCGCTCGTAATTATTCGGTCTAGTCGATAGTCAAAAACTTGAATCTATATGGGATCTTTTAGAGATTCGTATTCATAAGTTATTTACTATTACAGATATCTCTGTAATTAAAACATTATTTCTAAGTATTGCCTTTTGTCCGCAGAAACATGTCATCTAAACGAAAATCGCCTCCCTCGAAATTGCAAGAAGGCGCCGCCGACATTGAGAAGGCCGAAGCCGGCCCAGCCAACCTAGAATTCTCCGACCACCAAGAGTCAGACGAGAACGAACAACAGAACTACTACAAATTCTCACCTAGCTCCTCCACGAGAAGCTCTATTAGTGAAGAAGACGCTTCGAACTACGAAGACGAGCGCCCCACAAAGAAGCAACGATTCGAACAAACATTAGACATGACAAATAATCTTCTAGTCCCATCATCTTTCCTTAGCCTGCATCAAGTCAATGATTTGCAAGCGAGAAGGCGGGGCTCCTCCGAGTGCAGCAGCCCCGGTGCGGAAGCGAAGGTTTTAGGACTCTGCAATAATAACAATTCATTGTTGAATCACAACAGTGCGTTGTCACTGGCGCCGCCTCACAAGCGGTCAATGGATGACGTTCTGAAGAGATTAACATCTAAAATGAACAATAGCACGATTAAAGAGGAGAAGCGGCCTACGCCGTCTACAACACCGGTGAAACAAAATAAGTACGTACATTTCGTTTCAATTATCCAATACATATGCAAAGCATAACAGTTTTAGTCCTTCTAATTTTAAGGCCTGTTTTTCAATAACTACACAAAAATAATTTAAGTATCTATTTAAGAATTGATAGTCTCAAAGATAATCTACATATAACAGACGTTCGTTATAAAAATCCGTGGCTGTAGATACATGTCTGATAATATAATTCTAAACAAATGTTTGTTTGAAGAAGTTAGCGTAACAATGTTAACTAACCCCACTCCTAATAAGTATCGACCTATAATATTAAGCACGAATGATCTTCGGTCACCTTCATTATTGGCAATTTCCGATGTCAGTTCATTAATCGAATGTTTTGTTTCGTGCTTATCGAGCGATACGGAAACCATTACACAAATGACGAACAAAGTTATTATGAATGCGGTTGTATGTAAACATGTAATGTTATTACGAACATTTTCATCATTATTAGCCATTGGTTCTTCTTATCTATATTTGTTATTGTTCGAGTCGTGGTCACGTCGTGCATAATATTGGCCAGATGAACTTGATTTTTTTATATTTTATGCATAGATTACGGAATTTTTATAACTCATAATATCGATGAATTTAACATTTCATTTACTTTACAAAATGCGATAGAAACCAAATCTGTCATGGAATAGTTTCATCTTGTGCAATCTAAAGATTATTGTATTTCGTTACTGGTTTATAATTAAATATAATTTTCGCGTATACAGATTATAAATAATAGTTGGCAATAAATACTACGCAGCAAAAAAATCTATATAGTTATTACAGGATAATAATTTTTCATAACAACAATCTTACCTAGTTTCCTACCTCTGTAGTACAATTTTAATTTGATTTGGGACCAACTCCGTAAAAAAATTATAAAGAAACATCAAAATTGGTCTGCTTTAGACAGTCGCGCTTGATCATAACAAAAAAAAAGTTACGAAATGAAATTGTTGATCTCGTTATTATAAGAGAAAAAAATAAATTTCTTATCAACAGTGGCCTATCGCTCTTTCGTTATAAATAGATAGATAGATAGATAGAAACCTTTATTGTAAGAAAGCAAGACACACACAGACATATGATATGGAAAATATTTAAAAAAAATTTAGCTACCACTAAAATTATGTTACGTTAACTGGACACGTGATGCACATGATCACCCCGAGTGCACAGTGGGTACGGATGTGTTTACTGCATTGGTACAATGCGTCGCTGCTTAGTGGATTATCCACCTGCAAGAGGTGAATCACTGATTTTCAGCTACTGCTCGAAGTACAGTTGCAATCAAGTAAAGTTTTAAAGTAAAATTGTTAAAAAGAAATTACATTAGAAATAATTAAATTTATATTTATTATTTTGCAATAGATCTACTTGCTAGCAAAAAAATCATAACCGTTTAGCTTCCCGAGCTTGTTATAATGTATAGAAATAAGTCAAGTGACGTTGAGGCCGACAGTCGTGAAGTTTGCTTGCGCAGAATACTTCAACTCACCTCATGCCCGTATACACACCACATACATGCACACGCAATTGTTACATATTTTGTAGCATAACGGTTGTGTAAACTTGACGAACTCTTTAATAACCAACAAAATATTAATGTGCCGCTAATGTCAGTGTTAAAACGAAGCCCGTACGCATGGAGACCGTGACTACTTCTAGCGGCACATAATTTAATTGGCCATAATGTGACTCATTAAAAACAATGTTGAGAGTTGGACCACCGCGCGCACACTATAAAAGCTGTAAGCGCCGCTCTAACTAGGTTTTTATAGATATACGACTTTAAGGGGGCAGTTGTGCGGGAGCTTTCTGTGACGGAAGTCGTAAAAAGCACGGAGAGGCATGTCGCATCGGCCGTGTTAGGTTTAGCTAAATATTATTATCACTCCCATAAGTCGGTGGTTAACGACTTATTTGATTGTGGCCACCGATGCAAAATTACAGTCGAGACTCGTAGGCGAATAAATTATGTAACATAATAACGGGTGAGCTATAAAATTACAATATTACAGTATTAATTGTTAAATTTATGAATAACAACTATTTTACTTTAAAATAAAAACATTGAACGTCCTGTAAATAGAAACTGACCAAATAACACGCATACGCCATAATTAATTATCGAATAACAAATACTTCCCAATTTTTCGTACCCGAGCGTTTATTTTTTTTATAGGGTACCCCATTAAAATATAATATTGTAAATGAGTCTGACTATACATTTAAACGTGGCCATACAAATAAATTGAAACAAAAACATGTACACTTTGAGAATGAAAACCTTTTTCATAAATGAACTAGAAGAAGATTTCATTCGATTTAGACGCTTCACCGCCAGCGACGCTGTGACAGATTTTTATTCTATTAACTAATTTGCGGCTGATAATGCAATGACTAAAAAATTGTGAAAACATTTGCAGGAATGATTTTTGAAACATACATTAGACATTAATTTATAACTTCACTATTGTTAAATATTTGATAATTTTAATCATAACTATATTGTACTTTAGAATGAACGCTATCTTTTATCTTTCTCCGTTTTCATAACTTCATAAAAACACAATTACAATATTAGCAACATGCGCTTTATTATTTAAAAATAAACTAATAAACAACTCTGTTTAACAAACGGAAGAAGTAATCTCAACGTGTACTTATTATTTAGTCTAAGCCATATCATTCGAACTGTATCATTTACATATTGCAATTACGCTTCCACTTTAAATAGATCTCCGGTCCACAAACGCTATGGACAAACAAAACGAAATACCCGCCTGCAATACGTTATCAGGGGTCAAGATAATTTGGTCGCGGCTCACAATAAAATTAGATATAGATAATATTTAATAATAGAGGTGATAATTGTACGGGTTAAGGCGGTGTCAAGCGCGAACTATGTCAATATTTGTATTTACTTGCTCCCTGTGTCGCTGAAGAGTAGTTTATCTCCGTAATTAATAGCTTTTGTTGATGATAATGACTGTTGTCGCGGATGTGCGAGTGTTACTATGGGACTATTTAGTATGAAAATCCATAAATGTATAATTTTTCAAATATTTTACTCGATGTTTGTTAAAAATGTAATTATTACTTATAGCGGTATTTCTCATGTTTTGTGATTAAAATTTTAATGTAACAAACATCTTTGTACAACGAAAAATAGTAAGGGAAAATATGTTATAAGATTCAAGAAGTCATGGCTACGCAATGTACTGGAGTGAACTACTATAAAAACAATCGCAGATCTTTTCCCTCGAGCCATGAATATGAAGTTAAAATTACTGACTGCTAACCTTCAGTAATGATGATATGTTTGGAAAATAATATTAAATCTTAAACTACATCATCATAAACTACCTGTACTGCTCCTACGATAAGATCTAATTGCAGTCATATGCATATGTTTAGAAAAAGGCAGTAAGGCAGAAGTATTTTGTCATGAGATGATAGTTAATATAATAACATAAAAAATACTACTAAAAATTAATCACAGTTTTTAACGTATTTTTACAATGTCTGGTATTATATATATATATACGATGTCTACCCAAATCGATCTAATCCATGTAATTATAGCTCAAGCCATCAGCTCTATGTTTCGTAACAAAAGATCCTAATATCCCTTCTCTGGTTTCGGGATATTAAGACAAACGCCCGGCTATTGTCCCGCAGGCGCTGTACCAATTAATCGCCCGTGTTAATCGCCATCGCTTCAGATTAAGACGTGAACGCGTAATGTGCCCCAATCCATCTCAGTTATGGTTGTGTCGGGACCATATTTTGCCTTGTGGGTTATACCAAAAGCGCAAGCGACTACAGGTTGGGCCATAGGATGCAGCGGCACTTTTTTTTAATTCAAGGAGGAAATCTTTGAAAGATATCCCGCCTTCCGGGGGAATTCCGGTTTATGTGGGATTTTTACCTACTTAAAGTACTTCAGTGGTCGCCCCAGCATTTTGAATTTTCCATTCCGAACACAGTTTCGGTCCCTTCCCTTGAACGCTATGTTATGACAGTCTGTCCCAGGGCCTGCCCTAACAAGTCGCAGAACCCTCGCGGGCTTTAGTCCGACCGTTATGAATATACTTGGAATAGGTCTATGATATTTAACACTTTCCGGCTAATCATGATGCCCTACGTATCTGTACCACAATTCAACATTTATTTATTTTGATCGTTTATTTCGGACATTGTGATTTCTTATTGGAATTCCGGTTACGTAAATTTATAATGGTTTTCACACTACCTTAGTATAATGTTGACATGAATACTAAGATTGTTTATAAAGAAAATTCTCATTGTATTCACAAACGTTCATATTCACAACCGTACTATTTAGAACCAATTAAATTACTATGAATTTTAATGTGACTGGACATTAGAAATTATTGATATTGTAATACGGGATATAAATGAAATCGTTTATCTAACGATGTTAAGCGAACTTCGTGGTACATAGATATTAAGTACTATATGTAAATTAGACGATATTGACTATCTAAATTTAATAAAAAAAATATATATTTATGGCTCGTTTAAAAATAAGTTATGACTTCACATATGATAATAAAATAAGTACGATCATGAATGCTTAGCGACAAATCTTCTTACAATAATAAATCTCAGGTAATAACAAAGACAACATTCAGTTTTCAGTTCATAACTTAAGCCATACGTCACCAGCGGACTGGGAACAATGGAACAAGCCGTAATTTGTACAGTGATAAATAATTTTGAAAGCACTATATAAGTATTCAAAATTATAAAAGCCAGGCAACATTAGTTAATGTTAATATCATATTTATTACTGTTGTGAGGAATGGGCCGCGGGCGATTTTGTTGTAAGTCAGTCTTTAAAACAATGCTTTCTGTAATCTACATACGAACACAAATAATTATTGCTTTTTATTTGTGGAACACTTTTGATTGACTACCTTACGAATTCTATAAAGCAAGTACTATCAAGAGTTAATTTAACACGTATAGAGTTAAAAGTACTTGAAACTTTCAAAGATTGATTGATCGATCGTTCTCGCGTTTTAGACATATTATACTATTTTAAAAATACTCTTAAAGTTTTCAAATCAAACGGAGAACTATTCTAATTCGAATTTCAAATTCTAAGAAAACATTGGCCATTTGCAATAAATTACGTGCTGGAAATCGTGATTCGGTCATTTTCTTTGATCATATTTAAAAGTATATATCAGGAGTAGGTTTTGAATCGTTATCTGTTACATTCGCGGTTTGAAATGTTTACACGTATGACGTTACTTGCAACATATACAATTCATATTTTCAGTTAACTATGTCAGGGCTATTTCTAATTAGCGATGTTGAAAGTTCACATCTCTCAAAATTAAGCAATAATAAATATGCTATCTGTACGTTTAATAAATGTCTAGAAACAACGTATCTGGACAATGAATCTAATTCGAAAGTTTTTTCTTAATTATCCATAATATCAACATAAACTGTCAACAATTTTTTTTTTTAATGAGTTTTTCAAATACTATTTAACGGATATCTACGAAATTGTTAGTTTTTTTGATGACTATTACGGCTTCAGCGGACTTAGGGGTCGCGCATTCCCAATCGTAGGTAAAACGTTAACTAAAGGTAATATTCAGATACTTTTGATAACCAAAAAAAATAAATTCTTTCGAGATTAATTATGTGATATCTTATTATTTAAGCTAACTCTGTCACTTGTTAAGGCTGGTCAGAAAAAATTGTAATTAATTCGAAGTAAATTTTCGGTTCAATACTGCATCGATATTTATAAGGTACTTCTATTCCTCGTCGTTTTAGCCCGAGTAAAATTGCATACAGTCGCGAGGTAAACTGTTATGGGCCAGCGTCGTTTTCGTGGCTCAACGGCTTTAATTCCAACCCACGCTTGATCTTCATTATTTTCTTTAACTACCGTGTATTTGATATTTACTTTTTAATTATAAAAAAAAATAATTTCGTTAACCGTGCAGGAAAATGAGTAAAATACATCATACTTTATATACAGTGGCATCAAGTGACAAACACGGATAACATGAAAACCGCACACGATCCAATGTTTTCCGGTTACAAGCATTTTGGAACATTTTATACTATCCATCTTTGTATACATATATTAAAACAATTGCATTTCCTTCATGATATTTGCCGTTTGACAAATCTACAATTGTCAAAAGATCAAGAGCACTTAGACAATATTGTCAAGGCAAACCTAACCGAGACATGTGAAGACAATCGACAGAGCCCCAACACAATGTCCCTTTGTAAGCGACAATGACGCTTTATGACCAATGACAAAGTGGCGTTCTGCAAAGATTTGCCACACACACGAGAACAACTACGGTACCGCATATTGTATTAAATGGAATTGTCTATTTAAATTGATGTTTTATGCTTATTGAATGTAAAGAGGTTTCATTGTATTAAGAGTTTGTATCGTAGTTTAATTATTTAGTTGTAAATATAAATTTATGTTATATACGAGCACAGACATTTGAACAAAGTAGAAATGAATCATCTGATGACATAATTTTACTGATAGCTACTTACCTCGATAAGAATTGGCCACTAATAAGCTACATTCCGATTCTTAATTCACAAAATGATATATAACTTTTATTGAAAGAGGCACAAAACTATGAAGAACCTTTATGAAGGTTCTAACAAATTCGATTTTTATTTCCACAAATATCACATGATTTTTAAAAAGTCCTACTTTACCACTTAATATATTTTTACCTCAAATTAAATAGATTAGTGCAAAAAATTTTTGAAGTTAACCAATATAATAATTATGATTTATTCATATAAAACTCAGACAGACGGTAAATTATTCGCTAGGTTATTTTAGATCATTTGTTAGTGTCAACGATCACAATGGGGTAGACCTTAATTAGTATTCAATGATATCCTAAACGATTTAAACACAATAGAGCCTTGCGAATGCAACAATATACAGTATCTCTTATTATGTTAGACGCTGTGCTTTTTTGTCTCATAATAAAAACTATTTTACGTCTGAAGAATTGTTAAAAAAAGATTTAAGATTAAAATATTTTAAAATTAATACTATGAATCATTTGCTACTTCAATGTATATTTTCAATGAAGTACGTAAGAATAAATCCTACTTGCTTTAGTAGCGCCGCAGCCAAAATAATGGTTCCTGGTGCGCTTCCAAGACCGGATAAGTGGTTAGGTTTGAATGGTGGCAAATTTCTTTAAACACTTCTTGATAAAAACCATTTTCTTATTGTCAAACTATGGACAAAACAGCTGTGTTGCGGTAGTTATATATACCTTAACAGCCAAGACTGTTATGTTCTAAAATGCCCTACCATCTTCAGCCTCGATGTCCATTATTACCCCATGTTATTAGACATCACTTTTCAGGTAGCTCATTTAACATTTTGATTAAAAAAAAAATACGTCCTATATGTAAAGTGGTATAAAAGCGATAAATAATTTATAAGAAGTCTGGTTCACGCATAAAATTTACTGTAACAAGTAATAAACTCAATCATGTTTTCCGTTGCGCCAGTCGGGTAGAAAACGTAATGACTTCTCATTCCTTAGCCGTTATGTAAGCTTAGTATCCGCTGCTCGCTTTTGCCTAAAGATAGTCACTTTACCTGTTCGATATAACGATTTAACTGCGTAACGAATTATGCCTATTGCAATACTGTTACATTGCAAAAGAGCATTTTCTGACTACGGTTTCCCGCCTTCATCATTTGAAATTGGAATGCAGCGTTAAGCACAGTTCAGTGATTGGTTCATACAATATTCAGGCCGGCCAATCGCAACGCGGCTGTGTCGCCAGTGCATCAAAAATTCTATCTGAATATACCGCCAGTGTGGCGAGCACTAAAAATGATAATGCCCTAACATGGACAGCCATACAATTTGAAATGAAGAATTCATGCAATACTCCGCGTTTACATTTCGTATGTATTTTTATCGATAGCACTGAATTGGACAGGAGCGGTCCATTTTATTTATTGAGGTGATATTCATAGTACGTTTATGACGCGATTCTTGTGAAACGATTTTTATTAGACTCGTGAAACGGGCCCATTCAAAAGCATGAAAGGTCTATTTTTATAAGTTTTGTGCAAATGTTAGAATTTTTTTAGCAATTTTACTATTTTATTGTAAATAAAATAAGTCATTATCTTTCTTAGTTCTTTGCTTTTTTTTAACGTAAAACTATTCCATTAAATTAAATACGTTAATTAAAAAAAATATAATACCGAATAAATGTCAAGTTAAATTATGTGTTGAACATGCGGTAATTCAATTTGTTAAGTACTCGTAGGCACAGACTTTTTTTTAAGTTAAAATAACAGAGGGAAGATCTGGAAGAAATATATTTCGGTTGATCTGATGCTGTACGAATTTCATGTTAAATAAACGTAACGTATAAACGTGCATAATTAAACATGGACGAAGATCTTTGATTATTAGAAACTCAACGCTTATCAATTTAAAATAAATATTCTCCAAATAAAAGTACCTTCTCTGTCGACACAGATAACATCGTTACAAAATATTAATTTTATTTTTCATTCAATACATTCAAGTATCTTAGGTGTTCATAACATTTTGAATACAATTATATTGAAATTATTTCAGCAGTTACATTATTAGGTTTAAAAGTTGTTTATTGCAAAAACGCATTCGCTATTCGAATGTACTGTTTGCAAAACTGTTACATAAAAATCTTTTCAGCTAAAGTTTCCGAACGCAACATTCAAAGTAACCTTTAAATTTTCGAACGTCAAAGCGCGCGGGCTCTTTCTGACCTTAACCTGATTTAAAATGCTATCAGTCGACTCCCTGCCCCCGTCGGGCGCGGTGCTTCAATACCTTCCTGTCGCCCCAGCCTCAATAAAAACGCAAAGACATGACGGACGACGGCGGCGACTGCCTCTTAAAATAATAATGAGTGCATTGTTACCTGATAGATTAATATGGATACGACGAACCAGAAATAATATATCGCATTTTATCTACTGCTTCTGTAATGTAGCTGTTTACCAGTCGCCTTGTGACTTGTAGGGTTTTTCGTAGCTGCCGAACTAGCTTCCATTCTCGACATCACCCTGCCGCCATAAAAACATTCCTGTTTTTTCGGCAATCATACATGTGAGAGCGAGTATTCCTGGTGAGCACGGTCTGCAGACCAATTGCCATTTAACATTATGTGAAATTCATTTTACTACATCTTTAAATTTTAAATTACGTACGTTGATGTTTTATTCCACTTCTTTCCGTATGAATCAAAACAATTTTAATAACCTTTCTTATAAAAACATTCATAACGACATTTTAATATAATTCAACAATTTAAAGAATCTGAACAGTATATTAATAACAGTACCTCACTGTCACAAAGAATATTGTATATCGAAATACTAGTTATTTATATTAAGATATTATTATATCAAATTTGACGTGGAGCAAATAGCGTATTAATAATAGTATTTATTCCACGGAACATCCATACCAAACGAAAACTTGTCTCGCGAGGGGGCAAACAAGATGAATAACCCTAGCAAGTTACCGTTGGCTGGCGTTAAGGGATTTTTTATTGTTGCCCACAAATTGTGTCGGCGTGTGGCGGCCCCTGGTGTTGCATACTTTATGCCGTTCACATGATGGCTCACAGTGCGCCTGTACCAACTATGCGCAGATGGTCAATGCGGAATATCAATAACTTCTTACTTGTTTTTTATTTTCTTATTTTTTTTTTATTTTCAAATGAGCAATTATTTTTGTAACTCGCAAGAGAGTACGTGGTCTGTTTAGTACAGTCAGTTTATAGATCATATCGTAACTGTACTTTAAGAAGGACTTTTATCTGTTTCCTTTGCGTTGTGATATACAATTTGCCATGTAAAACGGAGGTCCCGGGTTCAACTCTCGGTTCACATGAGTACAGTTTAGTCTGGATGGTTGTCGGATTTTTCCGAACACCAATGTAAAACTGCCGCCATAACAGCATTGTCGTGTTCCGGCAGTGTGGGAGCCGAAGTATTTTGGGAGAGCACGCTTTGCCATCTACACTTTCACTGTCACTTAACATCATGTGTATTAAAAGTGTATCATGTAATTTGAGTATTTTCCTTTATGATCAACAACGTAGGGTAATGGCTCAATTTTTCTAACGTTTTTCGTATATATGTTGAATATAATAAGGTATGAGTCTTGTAAATGTATCGTTTCGTCTCAGCAAGACTTATGTGTGCGGTGAATGGATGAAAACAGAAAAAAATTATGTATCTGCTTATAACTTTTTCAAACCCGCATAGTTAGACTATTCTCCAATCTATGACATATTATAAGATGGTTTTAATGACACAGGAGACAGTGAGCAAATGTATCAACTCATCAAATAAGAATTAAGCTATTTCATGTAACATCCTAAGTATTTAATCATGAAAATTATAATATCGGTTCACGCAATTTTATTTAATACCTTAATATTAATGTGGGAAAGATGAAAACAAAGATGACATGAATGAAATTATGCAGACGTAATTAATCTCTTGTCTCTGATTAATTGACAATTTACGGAGGCAAGAGAAGGAAAAAAATTATAATTATCTTTCCCCGCGGACCTCAAAGAAGCCCTATCTGCGAATAATACTGCTGCAATTATTTTCTCATTTACTTCCTTCTCTTAGTTGTAAGCCATCAAAGGAACGATAAGAATTTTGATCGAAACGAGGGTGGGGCGCAGAAAAAAATCAAAGTACAGTTTCCGATGTAAAAATGAAGTTCAATAAAGACATGTTTTCAGAATTATGACACCGTCAGGTGGGCGCGATGCCTGCGACATTGGATCGATGCTTATTTCTCCGCGTAGACTTTTTAAAAGACATCGAAGTTTCGAATACAGGGTAATTTGAAAGCGAAACGAACTCCGCCGTAGTCATTGAACAGGGTGTTCGTTTGATATCAAGTTTTGTAATTCCGCCACATTGGTAAGAAAATATAGAAGTCGATACTGAATTGGTTTTCATTAAACTTTTGTTTCGTTTTAACATAACTCCGACCAAAACAAACGAAGGCAAGGGCTAATTTATAATTATTATTTATTTTGTGTATTTGTAAAATGAATGCTCTCAAGTCAGATTGAGACTATAATGAAATAGATGTGTAAGAGAATGGGCCAATGATATAAAACAAGTAACCAGAACTACAATTAGCGACATTACGGATCTGCAATCGTATTTTTTTATTACTTAATAAAATATAAATGAAGCAATGAGAGTCGTATTTTTAATCAATCTTGACCGCCTAGAAGATTTTAAGTGTACCGCGATATTAGACGGTCATGTGAAAACGCATGTACTAAATTTTTCCGTATTAATAATTTAATATTGTTCTTAAAAAAAGTTTTTTCAATAGAATACTACTAATTAATTATATTTCATATCTAATTACTTTATCTACACTAATATGATACTTAAACTAAAAACTGCCTTATTCTTTCTCATCTCTGCGTTGTTGTAAATCAGACTGTGTAATGTCAAAATTCATGGCATCAGCCCTTCCCGACATCCATTTTAATGACGTCACCCCTGCTCCAGACGCAACCCTTGAGAGATTTTGTTGTATTCGCGATGCGTGCCACTTGCCTTTGTTTATCATTATATTATAAGCAGGTGTTACGTTTTTAACTTATGTCGCCATGTAGCGGCGAAATGAATTCTGTTTCGTAACAAAACTTATGTTAATATCATAATTATAAATTGAACCTAAATTTGTGTTACTGGTAACCTTTAAAAATGTTTACATGATTTATTCATATGTTTCCAAAAAGAGTTGTCGATTCCTATTGAACTGCCCCGCGCTATCAGAGCGAAAGTAAAATAAAGGGAAACGGTAAAAAGGTTATCCTCTCCACTAAAACAATACATTAACTAGTAACTCTATCAGCCCCTAACACAGGGGTGACTAATAGAGCAATCCACTATCGCTCGATGTTTCGATAGAATCGATTCGATTATTCCGACTCACGGCTCACCACTTCACTTACCTTCGGTTTAGTTAATTCTCTTTACGCTTTTCGATTTCAATTTTTTTTTAAATTACACGCGTTTGTGTTACTAACACGATCAGAGTGTCTGTATAATATGCACATTTTTTTGTAACCGTTGGGCTTGATTAATATGAACTATGATTTTAATTTAAGATGATTTTAGTTTTGGACTAAAAGTATTAAAAAATGTTAATTATAATACCCTTGAACATATTTCATTGTATTAAAATAAAGATTTACGAATTGTGAGGATTTCAGGGTAAACACTTGAATCTTTTATTGTAAAAATTTTTTTAGCATTATATTACGCTAAAAATATTTCTCAAGAGACGCTAAAACAAATCTCTCAATAAATGCTGAAATAAATTTATAACTACCTTATATTTTGTTATATTTCTTGAGAATTACAAAATGTAGTAGTTTAGGTACTACAATATTAGGCTATTATGTAATGTGTTGATTACACTAATCTAAGAAATGATATAAGTTAGAACAATATTAATAACAATTTTATAATATTAACCACAGTAACCTTCAAAAGAAATTAAACTGTAACAATTATGATAGGATACAGGTGTGGACAGGTGCGTCCATTTTACTCTAGACGATAAATTCTATGTGACTTCCCACTGAACAGGAAAATAAACTACTTACTCAAGCAACTACTGCTGCAGAGAGAGAGTTCTCCATACTTGGCAATCGCTGTGATCCTTACATCATGTTAATTCAAATTTTTCTTTATTTTTTTCATGAAAATACCCATTATATGTGAATACATGTTTATTCACAATTATTTGATGATTTGCTCAATTTACACGTGATGTTAAATAACAATGTGGTCGTAGATAATTAAGCACGTTTGTCCGGAATACTCTGGCTCTCATATGTATGACTGAAGGAATACAGCAATGCTGTTATGGCAGCAAAATAACAAAAGGGAGGGTCAAAAAAACCCTTCCACGATCAAGCCTTCCATTTACGTGACCCCTAAATCTTAGTGTTAGCAGCAGTAAACTATTGCGCCAGAGTACCTCTATCAAAAGAAAAATTGGGAAAACTACTATATACACATCATGTACACAACGCGTTGTATAAATAATTTCAAAGAAGTAACGCGCAAGTAAGCCGCAAACTTTAATTTACAGCGGTAGCAAGTTCGCATATGTGTACGAAATGAGGTACTGGCCGCTGTGATACATTTCTTCAACTCGAATTGGTTATCTTCAGTCTCGAACAACAGTGAACGACCTCTTTAGATAGGATTTTGAAATTAAAAAGTATCGCACTGTGTTTTGTCACCTATAATTGTTTCGATCTGTTAATTATTTTAAAAAGGTTTTTAATAGCATAAAGGCACTCGAAAAAGATAATGAAGCCGACCGACTATATGACAAAAATAACACTTAATTAGCTCTTATTATGTTTGCAACGGAACTGGTCCATATGTGCCCTTTATTTTGACAAGTGAAAGCGGAGAAATGATTGTTACTGTTGTCAAGGTTTGAGTGGAATAAAATATGAAAGTAGCTGCGGCGATTTATAACGAAATAAAACGGTTCTAGTTGTCAGAGTCAAACATGGCGTTGTATGAAATGATAATGTACTATTCTTTGGCCAAAACTAATTGTCAAAATGGACACTGATTACTTAATATTTTTAAAATATCGGTAATATAATCCAATGCATTGATAATACTGGTATTTCAGTGTAACTATAATCTAATTTTTTATGAACTCTTCAAATGAAATTACCACTGTAAATAAATCTAACCATTTCAAAATATTGAATAGTTTTAAATAATAATGAGAAATATGTTATTATTAAAAATAATTTTTGCCTTAATAGGCGATATCAATTTTAAAATTAAAAAGGATAAAATAGTAATTTGTGTTAAAGTAAAATTTATATGAATTTAAACATTCAATATGTTAAAGTCTACGAATTTGTTTTTAACGACAATGGGGATCAAAGTTATCACATCAAATGAACATTGACGAAATTGAACGTCAGTGTTACGAATATTCGAAATATTAGGCATTCGAATAACAAGATATTTGTAACACGTATCCAAAACATGTGCGCCACTAGTTTATGCCGTATACAAATGTATTTATTCAGGACATGTTTATTGTGAACGCTAAGTCCCTCTGTAGGACGTTAGGAATAGTGAGATATGACAGCGTCTTAGAAGCGGAGACTAACTCGGCAAAGTCCGGGCGTCGCATTAATAATTCAGTTCCTCTTCCGATGCATTTGTTTGCGTCGCCGCTATGGTCGCGAACTAGTGCGGTGGTGCGGGAGAACGTTATTGCGTCTCCACTGTATGCACCTGCCGAACAATATGTTTTTACAGATCAATGTTGTAACATGTTTTGTTAGTTTTCATTATCATTTCATTACAAGTCTTTAACAGCGGCATAAATTCTTTTATGAACGATGAATACAGAATAATATTTTTTTTACTATATTTGTTATAAAATTAATGGAAAATATCAATTTCATCAGCATTACATTTGGAATAGTAACCTATGCACACATCCAGAAAATACTGATTATTAAATAATGGATCAGTAACCGTCTTCGAACGAAATAAAGACCTCAATTTACATTCAGTGTAGTGTATTTATTAATAACTAATATTTTTACTATATTACCATTTAATAAAACATTGAATAGCTATTCCAATTTTAAACCTTGGAATTTTAGTTTATCTCGCTTATCGGTATCTCATGAAGGGCTAAATTGATTTTAATCTGATGTTTTTTTTTTCCAATGCTGACTTTAATGATAGTGTTAAATGCTCAATTTTTCGAATGAAAAAAATCTGTATAGCTTTTTGAAGATTTTATTTTAATAGATAGTTTATTTTTTTTAATTTCTGTTACGTATTTAAGTAAATTAATATAAATATTTTTTTACATTCTAATTTCAAAATTGTACTTATGATGTCATTGAATTTATGAGTTAATAAAATACATAAAAATAAAAATGATTTTAATTATTATTCATGGCGGTAATCATTTATATATATATATATATA